>CM070097.1:2723474-2925974 GCA_036178185.1 Liparis tanakae
ATGTGTTCTTATAATTTTAGAATTATAACTTTCATAATTCTGTCTAAAAATCTGATAGATTTCCTTTAGTGATAAAACTGTGTTCATGAAACTCCTCCTCCTGCTCCTCCTCTTCTTCTTCCTCTTCTTCAGGTGACCTCCCAGCGGCCATATTTGTTTGTCCAGTTCATATTTAGTCTTTCTATCCGTCCTTTTTTCATTTTTACCTTTGACTCATGTCCGTGAAGACATTAAAGGACTTCCTGTTGTTATTCTCACTAGCCCGGAGACGGGGGCGGAGCCAACGCTGGACGCTGTGACATCACTGCGTTTATTTTATTGATGTTCTTTTTTATTTTCATTTGTATTTCTTCCATTAACTTGAGGACGAAAGAGCGGTTAGAGTACTAACCTGGTGACTAACTACAGTACCCACGATGCAAAGCGGCAGCCCCGAACAAACACAACGAATGAACGAGAACATTTGGAATTTAATCCCTACCCTCAAAAAAAAACAAGCTTGAAAAAAAAGAAAAGGTGTGACCTTGAAGACGTCGGATGTCTCGTGAGCCAATGAGAAGAGGGCTGGATGGTGATGTCATCATTTCAAGTCTTATGTCATCAAATGTCACCATCCAAATGCCTTCTTCTTGCACATGTGATCACTTCCTTTTCACCCTCTTTGTACTCTCTTTTCTCCTGATTTTCACTTCCTGTTCACTATCTTTCCACTTCATGTCCCCTTCCTGATCCTTCCGTTCCACTTCCTGTCCACTTCCTGTCCACTTCTTTTCCACTTTATGTCCCCTTCCTTTCCCCTTCTCTTTCACTTCCGTTCCATGTCCGTTTCACGTCCGTTCCACTTCCTGTCCCCTTCCTTTTCACTTCCTGTCCGCTTCCTTTTCAAATTTTTACTTTTAGTCATATGCTGTCACATATTTCGCCTCCATCCTTTGTTCTCAAATTTAAACATTTAAAAAAAATATTACAAGAGAAAAACTCCCACAAGAAGTGAAAATAAGATTTAAGATTTTAAAACTTTGCATCTTATAATTTACATAATTTGTTACATTTAATTATGAAGACGGTTATGAATCAGATTCTATGTTGAATGCAAATGCATTTAGCGCTTATTATTGTTATTATTGTTTACTTGTTTACCTCTGCCTTGGTTGGTGAATTCCTACAGTCCCCAGAATGCCTTTCAGCAGAATGCCGTGTTTAGCCTGCAGGTAGATGACAGGTCATTGGCTGATGTGTTGACCAATCAGGTGGCAGCTCCCTGCCACATTCCTGTTGGCCGTCATTCATAAATCCAAACCTCTTATTTAAAAGATGAATTATGACGGTTAAGAGACATGAAACGTTTCATTCAGACCAACATTCTGGAGATGATTTATCTTTCTGAAAGAATCTCAATCTGCTCTGAAAGAGCGACATGGACAACCGGGTTGTCTAGGGTTACGCATCACATGACACACGTTGGTGTTCCTGTACGCTGCCTCTGCACATTGTTGTTGTTGTTGTCTTTGTTGTTTGTTGTTAACACAAATGTCTTTTGCTCTGCGGTGCTATTTACTGTTTTACTATTTTAATATCTACAAACCTCCTGGTTCTGTTTGAATGTATTTTAAATGTTTAGGTGTGTTTTCTAAAGACGCTCTGCAACACACACACAAACAGACATAAACATACACAGACACACACACACGCACATACACAGACACACACACTCTGTCTTACTCACACACACACACGCACTGAAGGACAAACTGCCGAGCACTTTGATTGGAGGAGGGATGAATGGACCAATGAGGTTGCGGTGCGACAGGAAGTGGGCCGTGGACACACCTGTGCAGCCGCCTGACCAGGATGCTTCTAGTTTGTGAATAAGGTGTTGAATGCCCAAATATAACTTCTTCTCTTAAAGTGTGTTTCTGTGATTTATTGTTTCGTCTCTAATCGTCTTAACTCTAAATATATATTGAGTTCACACTCAAAAAATTAGAGTTGCTGGAAGATTGTTGCTGATAAACTTTGCGTCCATTAATAAATAATTTGGATGGAACCAATTGATTGTGGACACATCCTTTTACCATTCAGAGACATAATATTTGACTATTTAAATACATTCACCATGTATTATTCTATTTTTAATTCATCATCTTAGAGATCTTCTGTTCCTCTAACTCGTATTCTGAGGTCACTGCACACAGAAAATGTTCCATTTGGAATTAAACCTAATTCAAAATGTCGAAACATAAGCTATGTTTTCACGAGCAATATCCAAATCCAGAATATTGTTATGATATGAATAATAGTGGAACATGTGTAGCATAGCTTTAGACTGCTCTGGTTGTATAGAAGTCTATGCTTCATGAGTTAAAGCTGCATTCTCTCTCCTGACCCCCAGGGGGCGACTCCTCTGGTTGTATAGAAATATATGATTTATGTGTTAAAGCTGCATTCTCTTTCCTGACTACCAAAAGGTGACTCCTCTGGTTGTATAGAAGTCCATGCTTCATTTGGTAAAGCTGCGTTCTCTCCCCCCTAAAACCAGGGGGCTACTTTTCTGGTTGTATAAAAGCCTATGTTTCATGTGTAAATAAAAGCTGCATTATCTCTCCTGACCACCAAGAGGTGACTCTTCTGGTTGTATAGAAGTCTCTATCTTAACCTCTCAATAAAACATTTGAACCTCATTGTCCTTGATATTGAAATGATGTGAAAGTTTGAAAGGCAAATGATTGTTTCAGAACTTTGCATGAGCTTCACCTTCACAGTCACCGACTGAGAACGCTTTTGTTTAAATACACCCTGAGTGACAATAAACTTTGGTAAACACCACCTGAGGTGTATAATGAATATAAATGTGGTCTGACATGTCCACTCCATTCACTGGACAGCTGTTCTTTTTGTGGTGGGGGGCTTCTCTGTCACGTATAAGAACTGTCCACACACAGTGAGCAAGGTCAGACTATGCTGTGTCCGCCCCCCCCCCCATCCCATCCCATATTTAAAGAAGTTTTGATTTCTCACCAGGAAACTATAGATAAATATCCACCGCCACCACAAGAGTAACCAGGATTTTTGACTTGCAGGATTTTATTGTAAAACCAAGAAATCAAAAGAAGTCAGAAACAAAGAAAATGGAGTTGAAGGTGTTCGTGACTCCTGTGAGTGACGATGTTTACTGGAACCAGGAGCTTCCCGTTTCAGATAACAAGCTTAACTTTGCCTCATTTGAACACTTTCGCCTATCCTAAACCCTTGATTAAACAAGCTGACTCCAAGGAACTGGCTTGATTTCATGTATATCAGAAACAAGCTATACCCCTAGGTGCAATCGTATTAAGTGTGATATTAACAGCATACGCCACCTATATAAGTCAGGAAGAAATAGCAACACTTTCAACAATGTCCTAAGAATGTTCTATAATAACTTTTTATTGTCAATGACCTAGGGTCATATTGCTAGACAGGTCAAACACAATTACGCAGTGAAGGGAGTTTAGACTGAAAAGAGCCTTTGGGGGTCTTCACATTTCTCTGCAGATGAAACAGATGGTTCTTGGGACTCTATTCAGCTGAATGTATTCACGACTTGTTTGTCTTTAGCTCTTGGTTGATTACTTGTAAAACTTGTTACTATAGGTGTTATAGGACAACCATACTTAAACTACTTTTGATTTCTCACGAGGTAAAGGAACACTGATTTCCACCACATTCGTCCCTCTTTATCCCCTCGATGAGATAAAAGGGGACATAACAGACTCCTTCCTCCCTTTCTCCCTCAAGCCCTTTCCACTTTGTAAATCTAAACCCCTTCCATCTCTCCAAACCATTTTAAACCTATATCACTATTCAATTAAATTAAATTCAGTTCATTTAGTAGAGCCCAAAATCACAAATTACACATTTTCCCGAGAGAGCTTTACGATCTGTACACATAGACATCCCTGTCCCGGGACCTCACATCGGATCAGTACTAGCCTGGTCTTTGTTAGTGAAATAATATTAAAGTTTGAAAGGCAAATGATTGTTTGAGAACTTTGCATGAGATGCACATCAGTCACCGCCTGACAGAAAGGACCAGAGAGGAGACGAGAGAAGACGAGAGGAGACGAGAGGACCAGAGAAGACCAGAGAGGAGACCAGAGGACCAGAGAGGAGACGAGGATGGACAAACTTCTTCTGAGCATTGTCGCTGTATCAGGCAAGACCTTAATGTGTTTTGTTATTTTATCATCTTCAACAATGGTGTTGGTGTGGCCGCGACTGCTGTAAGACATTCCAACATATATCTGACAACATTACCAGCAGTAAGATGTGTAATTGGGCTTATTGAGCTGTCATTTCTGTATTTGTGAAGGGCTTGAGAGCAGCTATTGCTTGCTTCATAGACCCAGGTCACTGGTTACCATGGTGATTGTGCAGCTCCCAAAAGAAGGACAAATACACGTCCGGCTTGATGCTGCGCCGGACTCCGGACAGGGCATTGAAAATCCAGACTGTCCGGCCTAAATCTGGACATCAGGTCACCCTGGACTAGACTGTCGATTTGTTGAAAACAATCGGTCAAACTTTTGAATTTGACAGAAAACCATGACTCCAATCATGAAAATATTGAAGTTGGAAGCGGCTCAAGGCTTTTGTGAACGTTTCTGTGCACTTTAATTTTTGTGGGGTTACGATTTGAGAGCTTAGAAACCTCTCCTGTTCTCCTGCTTCAGAAAAGAAAATTGTGCTCAGATTTAAAATGGAGCAGTTGGCTGGACTTCACGTCACTTTCAGGCTCGGTGACGAAAGAGAATAAGTCTGTCGGATTAGACGAAGCATATGTACCACACTCACAATATGTCCTACGTTGTTTTTTTCCCTTAAGATGCTGATCTGGCTCTGAGGATGACATCACTCCTCCAACCTAAGCCATACACACTCATTGTGAACTCTGAAATTCTCCAAACATTTCCCTATACTAGAACAATGATGACATGACAACTGCTAGCTATGAAAAAATGCCCATATAGGCAAATAAACACGTTAAAGCAACACTATGTAACAATTGTACCTTAAAATAACAGCTTGAAAAAAAATTGCCGCTTCAATGACTTTTAATATGGCAATTTGTGCCTCCGCCACTGCCATCGGGGTCTGTGGGGAGAAAACTCCAGTATGTAACATTTTGGAGCCGCCCGGTTTGGGCGGATGTACTTGGACCTGCTTTCTGTCAGTGATGACCAACGTCACATAGTCCAGTCCACGCTCACAGGTGATTTTTTTATTTGCTCCGCTACGCGACGCGTAGAGACAGAGAGACATGCTGCTGTGGAGACGACCAATAACAGACGTGTAGTTTAATAAAAGAACAAAGACGTCTTTAAGAAAGGGACCTGACATTACTGCTGCTGTCATCTGGAGGAGAGAGAAAGTTACAGGGGGCGGAGGAGATTATTTTTTAACTCAAACTCAAAAGAGCCATATGCGTCACCGGAAGAGCCACATATGGCTCAGAGCCAGAGGTTCACGACACCTGATCTATCGTAACTGGGTATTTACCACACTGAAGTACACGTTAAATACCTGAAGGAGGCGCTACAAGGGAAAAACTACATAGTGGGGCTTTAAAGTATGGCAAGTCACCGTGGGCACAAAGATGAGCTCTCTTCACGCCAAAACCCCATTCAAGTGAATTACTGCGTTCTTTCGGGGAACGGCGAGGCAAATCTCTGAGCAAAGTCATAGCATACGATTACAACGCAAGCGGCACATCTCGATGTATTTTGATGCATGTGTGTGCAACGTTTGGGGATGGGTAGTGGTACACAATGTTTTACGGGACTATGATTTTTATTATTAAGACCACAGGAAGACATGCAAATAAGTTTAATAAAGAAGTGCTGAAGCATTCTAACTAATGAAGCCCACAGGAGTACAGTCAGCGTGCTTGTTGCACAAGGTGTTAGAACCTCGGTGGAAACAACCATTTAGTCCCTTTCTTTTACTTAAACAAAATGGATAATTTGCTTTTGTGAGTTAAGTTATGAATTAAAAATTTGATCAACATGCTGTTCGTTCATCAGGACTGTGTGCCGTCTCATCAATTACTGTACGTCGCTACCATGTTGTTGATGAGCTGATGACCATGGCTGAAGCACAGAGTCACTGCAGAGAGAACTACAAGGACCTGGCCACCATACGAGACCTGGAGGACCTGAAGAACCTGAGGAACCTGAAGACCATGAAGAGAATGATCAATTCAGTAAGTTTCATGAAGTCAGTGACGGGTGGTCTGAACTATTACATTCACACAGTGGTGGAAAGTCTCACAGTGTGTACTTGTACTTTTATGGAGTATGTAGTTCAATGCTTTTTATCTTTAATTTCAGAGGGACAATTGTTTGAATTACTTTAAGGATTGGAATTTTACAAACAAAACATATGTTTGCAGGGCTCTCAAGTTTTGAAGACAGGCAAGCGTGATGGGGGGGGGGGGGGTGCTAGTGAGCTTTTCCTGATTGGCTGTTGTGTATCCCATTTCTTCTTTTTGATTGGCTGATAAGTGGCACCTCACGGCAGAACTCCAGGGAGCGCGTGATTTCTTCACAGTCAGAGCGGCTCATGTTGGCGCTGCGGCACAAGTTGTTTTAAGCGGGAGAAATACGATGTGTGGCAGGAGTGCGGGAGTTAAGATAAAAATGCGTGAGTCTCACGCTCAATGCGTGAGACTTGAGAGCCCTGTGATTGAATGTAACATTTTGCTCAGTTGTACTAGATATTTAGAGCCTTACTATCTCATCAAACAAACATCATCAATGTAAGTATATATTGTGGAGTCATGTTGCCTTTGTTTGTACTGTTAGCGTTGTTAGCACCGTTAACAGCTAGCATAGTTAGCTTATAGCCTTGAGCTCATTGTGAGACGTTTATTCCATTATGAACAGATTGATGACAGAAATAAAACCTGTTTCACTGTTCATATAAGCATATATAATACAGTGTTATAATTATGTTATATAATATTGTTTAAAGCGACACTATGTAACAATTCCTACCTTAAAATAACAACCCTTCTGCTGTAATCTGGTGCGATAGAGAAAGTTACAGGGGAACGGGCGGAGATTTATTTTTTAACTCAAACTCAAAAGAGCCATATGCGTCACCGGAAGAGCCATATATGGCTCGAGAGCCAGAGGTTCACGACACCTGATCTATCGTAACTGGGTATTTACGACACTGAAGTAAACGTTAAATACCTGAAGGGGGCGCTACAAGGGAAAAACTACATAGTGGGGCTTTAAGACCAACTGGAACTTGGTACCTATCCTTGAAAGGTTTTGTAATTCAGAGTGATCGTCAGAATCCAAAACTTTCAGATATAAAAATATCTGAAAGTCTATTTCTTAATATCACAATGAAATATTGTTTTCAGCGAGCGTGGATAGGACTGTACAACACCTGGAAATGGTCACTGTCCAACACAAGCTTAGGAGAGATGGAGTTCAGACAATGGTATTCTCATGAACCAAACAACCGTTTTAAAATGGAAGACTGCGTATTTATGCGGTCAGATGGGAGATGGGAAGACGACAGATGTACGTATTCCGTGAAGTCAGCCTGCATCGATTTCGGAGGTGAGCATATTAAAACTATTACAAGGAACTTTCATTTTGTGTTGGTTCTGGAACCCCATGTGGACTAGTGTGGTATTGTCTCAGAGCAACAGTGTCCCTTTAGAAATCCTTTAATTTTACAGTAGCAGGGTCTGACAGTCTGCCCCTCTCAGTCCTGGTTCTGGTTCTCCTGTGCCCCCCTTCCCTTCAGCGTGGCCAGCAATGTGTCCTGGGTCCCCAGTGTCTGAGGAGGCGCTGCTGCTGCTGCTGCTGGGAGTCAAGCGCTCCTCCTCTGTCCTTTGATTGTGAATTGAAGCCTCCTGGTTGAGCTTTAAGAAGAACTCTAGAACCAGACCATCTTCTCTCTGGTATACTGTACTGATGGAGGTCTATAGAGGATTATGACTAGACTAAGGTCTATGGTTGACCAGGACGACACTGAGACTGGTCCAGGACCAGATAAAGTTGCTCACGGTTACTTAAACTCATCTTCAGCGACATGAAGATCCTTTAAAATAGATTAATCTGCTCTGTCATCCTTTCCGTTGGAGGGACAATAGCTCTGTCGTCTTTATGAATGTGGGACTCAATGGCTGCCTGCAGCAATAAACTGGTCTGCATCATGTGGTCTTTCATGGTTCCTCTACTCAGCTTCACTCTGCTCTACTTTTAGGGGAAGACATATTTGTCTACGTTAACGTCTCCATGTGGTGGTCTGATGCCCAGAGCTACTGCAGAGAACACCACACAGACCTGGCCAATGTGAGGAACATGGAGGAGAACCAGATGGTCCAGAATCTAATTCCCTCGGGAGACAGAGTCTGGATCGGCCTTTTCATAGCTGGATGGAAGTGGTCTGATGGGAGTGACTCCTCATTTACGGACTGGAATCCTCTGAAATCTCAGCGTTCCGCTGAATGTGTGGTAGCAGACTTCAGTGCCGATGGACATTGGGAGACCCAGGACTGTAACGTCAAGTCAGCGTTCATCTGCAACATTGGTGAGCTGTCAATGAATCAGTCTTTAAATGTGAACTGATGTTTGCTTCATTTGCAGATGCAGTACAAATAACATGTAATCTATGTATATCAAGCTATAGATAGAAAACACATATACAGATCAACTGCAGATGATACTGATGCTAAATTCATGCTAGGCTATAATGTTTTTGCAACAGCCATATATATAAAGATTACGCCGATGGAAAAAGACCATACTTTTCTCTTTCACCATTCAAACTGTTAAACATTCAAAGATGTTGATTATTATGAGCCATGTTGTTTTTTTAGACGTTGTTCCTGTTGCAAAGCGAGTGGTGAAAGTGAGGCTGGACAAAAAAAGCTCCTCTCTGGATCTGAATGACCCTGTGGGGAAGGAGGACATCTTGAAGAAGGTACATCTGTCGCAAATGAAATAACAAAAATGACACAAATGACTATATGAACATCTATTTATTGAACTTTAACAAACCTGCAAAGTAGAACAAAACTTTTTTGTGGCATTTAGTCCAGCGCTTCTTTAATGTGTCTTGTCCATATATTAAAGCAATAATGATAACAAATAAATACTTTATATAGCCACATATTAAAATAAGAAAATTAAGACACTTTTCAGTCCTCATGTGGTTGGGCATATTTCTCTGAAGACTGAATCCTTCCCAAGAGTCGGCCATTACCTGTTAAATAGGGATGAAAGTCCTTGCAGGTCATGAAAAGGGGGCAAAGTGCTCAATGTTGCCAGATTGGAAATGGTGAAGTACACCTAGGTGTAGTGGACTCATAATAACAATGTAAAGGTGCTATGAGCAGTGCACACATGGACACATCTTTATTGAAGGTAGACTTGTGTCCAAAGAACATGCAAACAACAAAGATGCTCTAGTGGAAACCAGAGTTCTTCTAGAGCAGAGGGTCCCATGAGGACAGTGAGAGAAAGGATGTAGGATGTAAGGTAACAACAGTTTACTGAAGTCTTCTTCTCTACATGTTTCATCTCTCAGCTCAAACAGAGGCTGGAGGACCAGGGGCTGAACGACATCATCAAACTGAGCTGGAGGAAGCAGTTGGATGGAAAAGTCTTCCACAAGGAAGAGAAGGGGTCCAGGAAGAAGAGAAGAGATGAGCTGTAATGTTCTTTCATTCCACTCTGGTCAGAGGCTTCCTCTCTCCTCTTCTTCTTCCTTTCCCTCTTCCTCTCAATCAATAGTAGAAATAACCAAAGTACTAAAGTACAGACCCTTTGCTGTGAAGTTCCCAGTTTCCATTTCATAGTACATTAGACTTTTACTCCACTACATCTGTCAGCTTCAGTTTCTACAATCCCAGGAATAAGAATTCCCAACAGGTTCTTCCTGAAGGGATGAGGTTCTACCCAGAACCATCTGCTTCTGAAGAACTCTTTCCTGCTTTAAGGATTTCTAAAAGCATAGGTGTACTTTTTTTTTTTAAAGACCAGAATTGTTCTCTATGAACCTCATGGAGAACCCGTAGTGAGTTCCAGATAGAACGCTTGGTTTCTGGTAGAAGACGTTCTACCAGCACACCAAAGTGGGTTCTCCCATGGGGATCAGCAGAAGACCTTCTAGGGTTCTAGTTAGCACATTTATTTGTCAGAGTTTAGTTACTTTGCAAAGTAAGATGTTAAATATAAAACATGTGATGAGCTTATAGAATATGAAGCTTTATTTCGTAGCATCTCAACCTGCTGCAGCGTTAAAATGCTACTAGCATGTTATTGAGTAATAATGGTCCAATAACATGCCTTTTATTACATTATAGCTCTCTAAAAGAGTTTATTCTGCATAAAAATTACTTTCATTTTATTAATATCGAACCTTCTTCTGTAGTTTATACATACATAACTCTGAATGTAGATGTTTTATTGGTGAAGGTGTGTTTTTTCATGGTGACAATGCTTCTTTTGCTTCAATAAAACATGTAACTCTGTGTTCTGTGTCACCACAGTTCTTCATGTCCTTCAGGTCAGAGTAGAGTCTGATGACTGGAACCAAACAAGCTCAAGAGCAGCGTTCTTACTATGTTCTATTAAAATATGAGATCACCTGAATATGTGGACATATGTATATGAGTCTTTATTGCTGAAGTCTGCAGGTTTGGCTCAGGGCGGATAGGTGAATGCGTAGAAAGATAACTGCTTGCAGACTGTCGACAATGGATGCCTGCAACCTCAGCTTAGATCCATACTCTGTATTACATCATAGTTTTTACTTGAATTAATCCACTTTTCATAACTACCTATCCAAGTCATCATTGCCACTCTTGAAGATTTTGAACACGACACCTTGGTGATCCCGACGGTAATTTTCAAAAGACTTGGCGGAAGGACCAGCAATTTGGTTCGAAGGCCCAAACTTTCCTCGGCCGATCTCCCCACTCACTCAGGAGTCATCTTAAAAGACAAGCAGAGCCCGTCGGTGTTTCTCAATCAGCGTACTTGTGGGTCCTTTCCTCTACTTGTGTTCTCGTGGACTCGTGAAACGTCATCAGTCGCAGCCCGGGTACATGTTCCTATTTAAAGTTTGCTTCTCTCAAAGCATGGTCAAAATGCCCGGATGTGACTTGATCCACCCACTTTACCCAGGATGCATCAGAGGAGACTTTTGTGTACTCTGGCCAGCAGATATTTCACAATGTATTTTACAATGTTTCGTTTATTTGACTGTAAAAAATAATTTAAAGTGAATAATTAGAGTAAACTCAGGAGCAAGAACAGCTGATGTGGTGATGTCATCAAGTCAGCTGCTGGTCCAATCACATAAAGACCGTCCTCCTGTTGTCCCGTCCTCCTGTCCTCCGGAGTCTGGTCTCCCAAGTCCGGACTCCAAAAGAACACAAGTCTGTAGTCGTGTACTTTGAATTGAGAAACACCCCGAGTGTTTGAACCAAATTCTGTGTAGTTTATCGTAGGACATTTAGGTGTAGAAGGCAATTCAAGGAGGTAAACTACATTCAAGCCCTATGAATGAATTCACGTGAACAGATAAAAACTAAATAACAGAAATATTTACATAAAGGTTGAAATAACGTTATATGAGAACACTGTTGGAGTTTGAAAGGAAACCCTCCATGAGCTGTATAAGAGTTCTGATCGAAGTGAGTGCTGTAACAATATTTAAATATTCAAACAAAAACGGTGCGTGTGTAATCCTCTGGAAGGTACGTTGAGAGTTTGATAGGAAATAACATGTAAATCTCAGAAATGCATTAATTTTTAAACAAATGAATTCAACGAGGCTGGTTAGGACTAAGAGAGAGTCGCCGCAGTAAGACAATGGAAGAGGTTCATTAAAAGCTAGATAACTAAATTGGAACAGTGTGGAAAAAACCAAGCATGAGCTAAGAGCCAGAAGGGTATCACTCAATTAAGATTGGAAAAGACGACGCAAGAGACTAGATAATTAAATTATTGGGTACAGTGTACAGTACTAACAGTTGAAAGATTGTTAAGTGTAGAAAGTAGCAGAAAAGATTTGAAAGAAAAGAATGAGTGGTATGTGTCGTTAGAATTGTAAAAGCATGTAGATAATAGAAACGTGGAGGAAAAGAGCGAAACATGAGTTGGTGAGCATCAAGCAGGAAACAGGAAAAATTGAGGGAGTAACAAAATGGAGGCCGGAATGGCATACGTGGTGGAGAGATAAGAAAGGCAAATCTAGTGGCGAGGTGAAGCATTGGCACCACCTAGTGGCCATTTGATAAAATATTAAAGATGGGCAACCGACACTAGAGCTCCGAAGCTTGTGTCAGTCTGCTGAACCGCTGTGGGTCGGACCTTTGATCAAATTATCGTATGTATAAAACGGCTTATGCGGGCGCCCACATTTTCTCTATGCAGGAAAAACTCTGATGTTTATGTCAGACTCCCTACATGGGCGTTCTTCGATATCTACCTAGACGTTGGTGGTGATCCCAATCAATGCACTCCAGCATATCGTTTCTGACATAGAGAAACCACAACAAGCCGCATGAGTTGTTTTTTCCCAGCGTCTTTATGTTGGGAGACATGCCAGATACCCACATTAACATATAGAAGCACAAAAAAAGTGGAATTTTCATAATATGTCCCCTTTAAGTCTACTTTACATGAAGTGACTGTATCTGCCTCCCGGACTGAAGAATCCTGGTTCCATAAAAGAGGAGCTTGATAACTGAAGGCTCTGGCTCCCATTCTATTTTTCAAGACTCTAGGAACTACAAGTAGCCCCGGATTTATTGAGCTCAGCTCTCTAGTGGGGCGATACGGTACTACAAGCTCCTTGAGTGCATCACAAATCAAGGCTTTGTAGGTTAAGAGAAGAATTTTAAATGTGATTCTTGATTTTACAGGGAGCCGGTGCAGAGCAGCTAGTGCAGGAGTGATGTGATCTCTTTTCTTAGTTTTAGTGAAAACACGAGCTGCAGCATTCTGGATCAACTGGAGGGACATAAGAGACGTATTAGACCTGATAAACCACACCCAAGGCACTACAAGTCCATTAGGAAAATGATTGTTGGCAGAACTTTGCATGTGTTGCACATCAGTAGTTGACACGGAGGCCTCACAACAGGATGCAGGATGTAGTGTCACAGCCTGACAGAGGACCATAGAGGAGACAGGGATGGACAAACTTCTTCTGAGCGTTGTTTTCGTCCCATCTTCTACATTATATATTATTATAATGTGTCCCCATAACATTCCTCTTACTTCCAATTCTTAGTTTGTCTTTTTTGCCTGTTTATGCATACTACTAGGGACTACAGTATGTAATACCCAGTCACCTGGTGGGGTCTGACGCTCCGACATAACAGACCATCAACAAGATGGAGTTTCGAGAAAAGAAAAACTCTAATATAGTGACACGAGGAACTGGAGCCGGGGCAGGGGCAGCCACAGTACACAAACGTTTAGACAATTTCACACACATGTAGGTGTGTGTGGGTATGTGGGTATGGGTGTGGGTGGGTGTCAAACTTTAGACCCAAACCATAGTCAGATAGATTTTCTCGTGTTTCTTTGAGTTTGCATGAAGTCACCTGATGATGACCTTCAATCTCACTTGAGACCATTTGAAAAAATTTCACTATGAGTGTGGTGTTTGTTAGTTAAATGATGTTAAAATCCATTAGGAAAATGATTGTTTGCAGAACATTGCATGAGCTGCACGTACACAGCCTGATCCCTTAGTGTCTACTTCATCCCGCCTGACACAGAAGACCAGAGAGAAGACGAGGATGGACAAACTCCTTCGGAGTTTCATC
Organism: Liparis tanakae; assembly: GCA_036178185.1. Lineage (NCBI taxonomy): Eukaryota > Metazoa > Chordata > Actinopteri > Perciformes > Liparidae > Liparis > Liparis tanakae. The sequence continues at coordinate 2,737,324 of CM070097.1, forward strand.
GTTGTGTCCGGCAAGACTTTAATATCTTTTTATTCTGTTCCCATCTTCCACATTATTTATAATAGTTTCATGTGTCCTTATGACAATCTTCTTGCTTCCACTTCTTTGTTTGTCTTTTTTACTTGAATGTAAAATGATAATTTGCATGAGTGAGATAGTTATTCATATTAAATGTGATCAATATGCCTTTTGTCCATCCAGGACTGTGTGCCGTCTCATCAATTACTATACGCCGCTACTATGCTGTTGATGAGCTGAAGACCATGGCTGAAGCACAGAGTCACTGCAGAGAGAACTACAAGGACCTGGCCACCATACACGACCTGGAGGACCTGAAGACCCTGAAGACCCTGAAGACAACGGTCCACTCAGTGAGTTTCATTACGTCAGTGACAGGTGGTCTGAACTATTACATTCACACAGTGGTAGAAAGTTTGCAGGTGACCTGGACCTCAGTGTGTATTTGTACTTTCCTGAGTATTTTAGTTCAATGCTGGTTTATCTTACATTCCAGAGGAACATTTATTTGACACGGTTACTAAACAGATTTATATTTTTCATATAATACATATTATTTAATGCAATATGCGATTACACTTTATAATAAATACACGCTATCTAGCATTAGCTAAGTATGAGTAAACACTTAATTCAGTGGTTCTCAAACTGTGTGGCACGACCCTCTAGTGGGTCACCAAGGCATTACAGGTCAGTGAGGGCAGATGCAGATTGTTTTATTTCAAGACCTTCATTGAGAACTTCAAATTACAAAGTACACAGCCATAAAACTAAGTCATTAATAAATAAAGGGCTAAATGCCTGAACGTTTGTGTAAACGTTAAAATTACAGCGTTAAAAGGTTTAGTTGCGCATACATGACCGCCGATATTCTTGGAGATTTGCCAAAGTCTCAGTGAGTTTGGCTTTCCTGCTGTTGCCCTTCAAAACAAGAGCTCAACATTGAGCATTATTGAGAGACGACGTATCAAGCCTGTAACTCTGTTTTAAAAAGAGGTGTAGTGAAAAGCTCATTGCAGCGTATAATGATAAAACGTGATGACTCCTTTTGCAAAGGTTGCACATCATTGCTTTGGAAATAAATACAGTGTAATCCAAACATGTTATTGCCAAATATTTCAAGCTGTTTTATCTTTGTTTTTCACAGTTTGCACTTTATTGTTATTATCTTGAAAATATATTCAGTGCAAAACAGCCAAAATTAATTGCAGCCCGAATAAGCTACTTTTTGCCAATTTTTTTTTATTTTTTCTATTCTAAAAAGAATATTGAAAAAATATTGCTTTTTTGATGTAGCAATCAATCTGCTTTAATTGAAAGTGATTGAAATGTTTTACTTCAATACAAATTTAAAGCCCCATTATGTAACTTTGTGACCTTAAAATAACAGCTTGAAAAAAATTGTGCCGCTACAATGACTTTTAATATGTTGATTTGCTCCTCCGCCACTGCCATCGGGGGTCCGTGGCCAGAAAACTGGTGAATGTAAGATGGTTGGTAACGACCCGGTACTTCCGGTTGAGGAACAGGAAGTACTTAAACTTGCTGTCTGGCAGTGATTACCAATGTCATATAGTGCCAGTACACGCTCGCAGGTGACTTTTTATTTGCTCCACTATGCGACGAGTACAAACAGAATGACATGCCGCGGCTGAACGGCTCGCTGCAGCTGCCGAGACGCGCTGCCGGTAGCGCGCATTGATCAGCTGTTCGATCAGCTGTGAGGGCATGCCTGAAGAGCCATATATGGCTCGAGAGCCAGACGTTAAATACCTGAAGGGGGCGCTACAGGGGAAAAGTTACATAGTGTCGCTTTAACTTTCTTTCTCTAAGTGTGGCAAGACAGAAAAAGTTTGAGAACCACTGACTTAATTCACCATTTATAAAGCATTTTTCTAACATAAACATTCATTAGTCAGCAATTCATGAACACATAAATGTTTGTTTCCTGATTAATAGCCTGACTATTATGTGTTTTATGATTGGGTTTTTCGACTTTATAAATGACATATTTTGCATTTTTAAATTAAGTACGTTTTAAATTACATAACAACTATTAAGGACTTATAAATTATTATTGAGATCATTTAGTTATAATACTCCAATTCATGATTAATTCAGGTAGCGACTAGTCGGTAGTTAAGTAGTTTGTGTGACCTTAATATCTAAAGTGAAGAAAATCTATGCCTCATAAAGCATTTATAAATGAAATTGAAAGGCCGGCAGGGCGATGCCCGTCAGTGGCACGAGTGTTGAGTTGGTTTCTTTGTTTGCTGGAACCTACACATTATTGATTATGAGTATCGAGCTATCTAGCAACACTAAAATCGTTCCTGGCGCTGCAAGGGGCTGAGAGGGTTCCGACCAGGGGTGAAGGGAGAGGGAATGCCAGATTTGACAGATTTGACCGATTTCGCTAAATTTTCTGTCCTAAATACTCTCTAATTTCTTTTCTGCTTCACTTTATTACAGTTAACCTTTGCAGAGAGACTCATCAAACATCATCTTATGATTTAGGAGAAAAAATGAAACCATTTTTAAAGTTGTGTGCAAACAAAATGTACTAATAAGCAGTAACATTTATACTGATATTTACGAATCAGAACAAGAGCTGAGAGTTAGTTTTGTCATTACACCAAACACCAAAATTAATAATATAGCCCTTGTTTTTGCTTAGATCCACTCTTTTTAGTTTGGGCAAGTCATTTGTTTGTCTTCTTCTAAATAGCGTGTACTTATTGAAAAGTGTTACCCAACATACTGCTCATCTGAACTGGATATGTACAGCATTAATATCTCATCAGACAAACATTGTCCATTTAAATATATAATCTAGTCATGCTATCTTTTTAGACCTGTTAGCATCGTTAGGAAAAGTCTTTCTTTATATCACAATGAAATATTGCTTTCAGCCTGCCTGGATCGGACTGTTCTTTTTTTTCTCTATATTTTATATTAATTTTCTGATTTATTTTGATTAAAATTTAGCATAGGGATTTATAAGCATTTTTTGCTTATACCTATACCTTTTCAGTCTTTCTCTTTTGTATATTATATAGGATAATATTGTATTGTATTTGATTTGATTGACTGAATACAATACACAAACAAACAAACAATATATAATGGGGTAATGTTGTCTTTGTTAGAGCTGTTAGCATCGTTAGAAAAAGTATTTCTTCATGTCACAATGAAATATTGCTTTCAGCCTGCCTGGATTGGACTGTTCTATTCCCTGGACAACTGGAGTTGGTCACTGTCAAACACAAGTTTCTACAAACCCGGGGAGAGGGAGTTCAGACAATGGAATTTTGGAGAACCGAACAGCTACTTTGAAAACTGTGCAGCTATGTTTCCAAATGGGAAATGGGCCGACTTTGTTTGTCATAGATCCTACAAGCCAATCTGCTTCGATGTCAGAGGTGAGAATATAAAAGTGATTAGAGAAACATTCCTTCTGGTTTGATTCTGGCGCCCCCTGTGGACCAAAGTGTTATTGACTCTGAAGACCAGGGTTCCTTTTGAAAACCTCTCATTGTACTGCATCAGGGTCTGACAGTCCACCCCCCTCAGTCCTGGTTCTGGTTCTTCCCTCCAGCGTTATCAGCAAGTAGGTAATATAGTAACATAGATGATCAGGACTAAACTAAGTCTATGGAGGCACAGGACTAAACTGAGGTCACATAGAGGACCAAGACTCAACTGAGGTCAGAGAGAGAATCAGGACTGAACTCAGACCAGATGACCAGGACTGGACTGATCATCTTAAAGGTTCCTCTTGGTTACTTGCACAAGTGTTCAGCTACACAAAGGTCCTTTAAAGAAGAGTATTGTCTGTTGCCTTCATGGATGTGCATGTTCATACTCACACAGCTCTGTGTTGATTCCACCTCCATTCTGAGATTCATTGAACAACAATAAACTGGTCTGCATCATGTGGTCTGTTATGGTTCCTCTACTCAGCTTCACTCTGCTCTACTTCCAGGGCCAAACACATTTGTTCACATTGACACTGGGATGCCGTGGACTGAGGCCCAGAGCTACTGCAGAGAACACCACACAGACCTGGCCAGTGTGAGGAACATGGAGGAGAACCAGATGGTCCAGAGTCTAATTCCCTCCGAAGACAGAGTCTGGATCGGCCTTTTCAGTGAAAAATGGCAGTGGTCTGATGGAAGTGACTCCTCATTTAGGGACTGGAATCCTCTGTTGCCTCTTCCACCTAATGGCTACTCTGATGCTTGTGTGGCAGCAGACTTCAGTGCCGATGGACATTGGGAGACCCTGGACTGTAACATCAAGTCAGCGCTCATCTGCTACACTGGTGAGATGTCAATCACTTAGTCTCTAAAGGTGGACTTAGGTTTAGAGAGCGCTGGCCTGAGTGATGTACGAATGATTATGCTATGTCTTTGCTGAGCTAAGGTGTTCTTTTATCAGCTATATTTAAACATTTAACTGATGTAAAATGACCACACTTTTGTCTTTTATTGTTCAAAGTGTTAAACATTCAAGGATTTTTATTATTATCCACCAGAAATATTGTGACTGATGAAGGTTGTTGGTTTTTTTAGACATTGTTCCTGTTGCAAAGCGAGTGGTGAAAGTGAGGCTGGAGAAAAGAAGCTCCTCTCTGGATCTGAATGACCCTGTGGTGATGGAGGACCTCTTGAAGAAGGTACATCTTCCTCTTATTAGCAAAAGAACAACAGGTGATACATGAGATGTAGTGGACTCATAAGAGCAATGTAAAGGTGCTATGAGCAGTGCACACATGGACACATCTTTATTGAAGGTAGATTTGTGTCCAAAGAACATGGAAACAACAAAGATGCTCAAGTGGAAATCAGAGTTCTTCTAGAGCAGAGGTTCCCATGAGGACAGTGAGAGAAAGGATGTAGGATGTAAAGGAACAACAGTTTACTAAAGACTTCTTCTCTACATATTTCATCTCTCAGCTCAAACAGAGGCTGGAGGACCAGGGGCTGAACGACATCATCAAACTGAGCTGGAGGAAGCAGTCGGATGGAAAAGTCTTCCACAAGGAAAAGAAGACGATCGAGAAGAAGAACATAGATGAGCTGTAATGTTCTTTCAATCCACTCTGGTCAGAGGCTTCCTCTCTCTTATTCTTCCTTTCCCTCTTCCTCTCAATCAATAGTAGAAAGAACCAACGTACTAAAGTACAGACCCTTTGCTGTAAAGTATCCAGTTTCCATTTCATTGTACATTAGACTTTTACTCCACTACATCTGTCAGCTTCAGTTTCTACACACTCAGAAATAAGGGTTCCAACCAGGTTCTTCCTGAAGGGCTGAGGTTCTACCCAGAACCATTTGCTTCTAAAGAACCTTTTCCTTCTCTAGAAATCTTCTTTATGAACCTACGATGTTAAATATAAAATGTGTGATGAGCTTATAGAATATGAGATATTCGACTTTTACTTCACTACACCTGTCAGCTTCAGTTTCTACACTCTCAGAAATAAGGGTTCCAAACTTCCAACTAAGTTCTTCCTGAAGGGGTGAGGTTATACCCAGAACCATTTGCTTCTGAAGAACCCTTTCCTTCTTCAAGGAACCCATAGGGAGTTCCAGATATGAAAGGTTCTACCAGGAACCAAAGTGGGTTCTCCTATCGAGACCAGAAGAAGACCTTCCAGGGTTCTAGTTAGCACATACATTTTTCAGAGTGTAGTAATATTTCACAGTAAGATGTTAAATATAAGATGTGTGATGAGTTTATAGAATATGAAGCTTTATGTGTAGCATCTCAACCTGCTGCAGCGTTAAAATGTTGTTTGCATGTTAATGAGTAATAATGATCCAATAACATGCCGTTGTTTATATTATAGCTCTGTCGAAGCCAAACGTTAGTTTTGTTGCTTTCTTCTATCTTTGAGATAAACACCTGCTAAATTGTGACATGCAGTTTCTACATCTGAACACAAGGTGGCAGAGTAACATCAAAAGGCATATAGGCAAGTGCCTGCTAATGAGAACAGGTTTGTATGGGAAGCAAACCGTTTATATTCTGTTTATTCTGCCTAAAGATTACTTATACTTTTGATAATCAAGAAACTTCTTCTGTAGTTTTTACATCCATAACTCTGAATGTAGATGTTTTATTGGTAAAGGTGTGTTTTTTTATGGTGACAATGCTTATTTTGCTTCAATAAAACATATCATGAACTTTATTTAAGTAAACATGTGTTGTGATATAGAGTATGGATCACAGCTGAGGTCTCAGAGGTTTCCGTGTTCCACAGTCTGCAAGCATTTCTCTGTCTACACATTTACCTATTCGCCCTGAGCCAAACCTGCACACGGTTAATATCTTTTTTTTTCCGCACACTAGATGTACAATTATAAGGGTACGATTATTTTATTTTTAATTGTGTCTGCATGAATTTATATGTATGTGTATATATATATATATATACACACACTTCCACACACACAATTCAAAATGAAATAATAGTATTTAAAGAATAGTGAAAAAGGCAAGGTTGTCATAATTTGTTAGACTGTAAAAAAAAAGTCAGTTCTAGCCCACGAAGTTCCAGTCCCCAAAGTTCCAGTCCCCAAGGTCCGAGTCCCCGGTTTTCCGTCACCGGTTCCAGTCCCCGAGGTTCCTGTTTCCGGGATTCTGTTGCCGTCTCTTGTCCCGTCTCTGTCCCGCCCGGCCCCAGTTCCCCGTGACCCATCCCGACCAGTCCCGGTTCTCCATGTCCAGTCCAGTCCCGGATGCCCATGACCCCTCCGTTCCAGCCCCGATTCCCCCTGTCTCTACGCCTGGTCCCGGTCCCCAGCTCCACATTCCTGTCCTCCGGCCCGCCCCCCGGATTCCGTCCGCCATACCCTTGGCCCTTCCTCCGGCTCCCCTCCACCCACCCGTTTTGAACAGTTTGGACGTCTGGAAACCGTCCGTTAAGGGGGTGGGTACTGTTAGGTTCTGTGTGTTTCCTGTTTTATGTTGAAGTCTCTGTCTCATTTCCTGTTTCCCTGCTCTTCCCTCCCTGTGCTGGTTGGTTTCTTCCCTGATTGTTCCCTGATTGTTCCCTGAGTGTTTCCACCTGTGTCTTCACCTGTATCTCGTTCCCCTGTGTATTTAGTCTGTGTCTTTCTGTGTCCGGTCTCGGATGGTTTTGGTTTATATGTGGTAAATTGGCTGTGTTCCTGTGTGGGATTAAATCTGTTTGTGTGAGAAAACTCTGTGCGTTTGGGTCCTTATCACCACGATGCCTAACAGACAGTTACCAAAACATATTTGTTAACAACTCGTAATGGTTGTGAGATTTTTCTTTTTTAAATTTTCAATTTCCATTGTCATGACTTGATTGTGTTTTAAATAATCTTAATCTCTCACCGCATGTTTTCCGTTTGTTTCTTCAACTGGATTGGATCGGCAATCCTGGTCTACGCGGATCGGCAATCCTGGTCTACGCAGAATGGCAGCTTCTTACCCTCGGGGAGGAATCATTTATCTTATGGCCTTCTGACCGTCTGTCGGAGACCATATCTGCGCGTCCATCCCACTCAAAGGATTAAAAAAATATTTTTAAATAATGCACCACAGCATTTAGGATGAACTCATTAAGAAATGTGTCACCGTGACTGAGAGCGTCAGGGGGTACGTCAAGCTTCTCATGTGAGTCACGGTCAAAGCCCCACCTAAAACCGTTTTGGAAATGGCAGCAACTTCTTCAATGGCTGACAGTGACACAGATTATTCAATTCAATTCAGTTTATTTGTATAGCCCAGTTTCACAAATTACAAATTTGTCTCAGAGTGCTTTACAATCTGTACACATAGACATCCCTGACCCAAAACCTCACATCGGACCAGGAAAAACTCCCAAATAACCCTTCAGGGGGGGGGAAAAAGGGAAGAAACCTTCAGGAGAGCAACAGAGGAGGATCCCTCTCCAGGATGGACAGATGCAATAGATGTAATGTGTACAGAAGGACATATTTAGAGTTAAAATACATTCAAGGAATCTGACAGTTTATCAATAGTTCATATTTAGGCATATTCCACGATGGAGAGTTTGGAGACCTCCCAAGTGGAGGAGTGGGCGGAGTCCCAGCAGGGCAGCGGCACAGCTGGTGTCAGGAACTCACGATCCAACCATCGAAGGTCCATCAGCAGATGGAATCTATGCCGTCTCATAGGGTCCGATGACCCCATGAGACGTGAAGTCAGAAGGACTCCGGGGAGAAAGCAGAGTTAGTCATGTGTGACGGAGAGATGAAGATTCATCCATAGGAGAAAGAAAAGAGGAGAGAGGTGCTCAGTGCATCCTAAACATCCCCAGCAGCTATAAGCCTATACCAGCATATCCAGGGGCTGGACCAGGGCAAACCTGATTCAGCCCTGACTATAAGCTCTGTCAAAGAGGAAAGTCTTAAGTCTACTCTTGAATGTGGTGACTGTGTCTGCCTCCCGGACTGAAGGTGGAAGCTGGTTCCATAAAGAGGAGCTTGATAACTAAAGGCTCTGGCTCCCATTTTACATTTTAAGACTCTAGGAACTACAAGTAGCCCGCATTTAGTGAGTGCAGCTCTCTGGTGGGGCGATGCACGGTACTACAAGCTCTTTAAGATATGATGGTGCATCACCAATTAAGGCTTTGTAAGTTAAGAGAAGAATTTTAAAAGTGATTCTTGATTTTACAGGGAGCCAGTGCAGAGCAGCTAGTGCAGGAGTAATGTGATCTCTTTTCTTAGTTTTAGTGAGAATACGAGCTGCAGCATTCTGGATCAACTGGAGGGACCTAAGAGATTTATTAGTGCAGCCTGATAATAAGGAGTTGCAGTAATCCAGTCTCGAAGTAACGAACGCGTGAACCAATTTCTCTGCATCTTTTTGAGACAAGATGTGCCTGATTTCTGAAATATTATGTAGATGGAAGAATGCAGTCCTTGAGATTTGCTTTATGTGGGAGTTAAAGGACAAGTCCCGATCAAAGATAACGCCGAGATTCTTTACAGTGGTGTTGGATGCTAGAGTAATGCCATCTACAGAAATCACATCACCAGATAATTGATCTCTGAGGTGCTCAGGGCCGAGTAGAATTACTTCGGTTTTGTCTGAGTTTAACATCAAGAAGTTGCCGGTCATCCATGTTTTTATGTCACTAAGACATGCTTGAATTTTAGTGAGTTGGTTAGTCTCCTCTGGTTTTATCGATAGATATAGTTGAGTATCATCTGCATAACAATGAAAGTTTATAGAGTGTTTCCTGATAATATTGCCCAAAGGAAGCATGTATAAGGTAAATAGAATTGGTCCAAGCACAGAACCTTGTGGAACTCCGTGACTAGCGTTGGTGGTCATTGAGGCTTCATCGTTTACAAATACAAACTGAGATCGATCTGATAAATAGGATTTAAACCAACTTAGGGTGGTGCCTGAAATACCAATCGACTGCTCCAGTCTCTGTAATAGGATGTTATGGTCAATGGTGTCGAATGCAGCACTAAGGTCTAACAAGACCAGTACAGAGAGAAGTCCTTTATCTGCTGCCATTAAGAGGTCATTCGTAATCTTCACCAGTGCTGGTGTTTTCTAAATCCTGACTGAAACTCTTCAAATAAACTATTCTGATGTAGAAAGTCACACAACTGATTTGCGACCACTTTCTCAAGGATCTTAGAGAGGAAGGGGAGGTTAGAGATCGGTCTGTAGTTAGCCAAAACCTCTGGATCCAGAGTGGGCTTCTTCAGGAGAGGTTTAATTACAGCTACTTTGAAGGAATGTGGTACGTGGCCTGTTAACAAAGACACATTAATAATATCCAAAAGAGAGCTGCCAATTAAAGGCAAAACGTCTTTAAGCAGCCTAGTCGGGATAGGGTCCAAGAGACAGGTAGACGTGTTAGAAGTAGAAACCATTAAAGATAATTGGTCACGGTTGATGGGAGAAAAGCCATCTAAATATATACCAGGACATACAGGGGTTGCAAAGCCATTCCACTTGAGGACAGATTGGCACTGGTTAAGGGCAAGAGATTATTAATCTTGTCCCTAATAGTTAAAATCTTCTCATTGAAGAAGTTCATAAAGTCATTACTCCTGAGGTCTATAGGAATACTGGGCTCCACAGAGCTGTGACTCTCTGTCAGCCTGGCTACAGTGCTAAAGAGAAACCTAGGGTTGTTCTTATTCTTCTCTATTACTGATGAGTAATATTCTGCTCTGGCATTGCGGAGGGCCTTCTTATAAGTTTTAAGACTATCTCGCCAAACTAAGCGGGATTCTTCGCGATTAGTTGAACGCCAAATGCTTTCAAGCTTTCGTGACGTTTGCTTTAATGTGCGGGTCTGAGGGTTATACCAGGAGCAAACCTTCTCTTCCTCACTGTCTTCTTCTTCAGAGGGGCTATCGAGTCCAGTGTCATTCTCAGTGAGCCTGTGGCACTATCAACAAGATGATCAATCTGGGACGGACTAAAGTTAGACCAGGAGTCCTCTGTTATATTGAGACATGGTATTGAATCAAGTGCAGAAGGAATCGCTTCTTTAAATTTAACTACAGCACTGTCAGTTAGACATCTGGTGTAGAAACTTTTGACTAACGGTGTACACTCCGGTAGTATAAACTCAAAAGTTATAAGGCTGTGGTCTGACAGAAGAGGATTCTGTGGGAAGACCTTCAAATGCTCAATGTCAACACCATATGTAAGAACAAGATCAAGCGTGTGGCCAAAGCTGTGAGTGGGTTTCTTTACTCTCTAAAAGCCGATCGAGTCCAACAATGAGATGAATGCAGTACCTAGGCAATCATTATCAACATCCACATGAATATTAAAATCTCCTACAATAATAACTTTATCAGTTTTAAGAACCAAACTTGATATAAATTCTGATATAAACTCTGAATATGGACCGGGTGGCCGGTACAGAATCACAAATAGAATCGGCTGTAATGTTTTCCAGGTTGGATGTGAAAGACTAAGAACAAGGCTTTCAAATGAGTCGTAATTTAATTTCGGTTTAGGATTTATTAAAAGGCTCGAGTCAAAGATGGCTGCTACTCCACCTCCTCGACCGGTGTCTCGAGGAATGTGAGTATTAACATGACTTGGAGGAGTCGACTCATTTAGGCAGACATATGCTTCATGGCGCAGCCAGGTTTCAGTTAGACAACATAAATCAATGTGATTATCTGTTATTAAATCATTTAGTAACACAGCTTTAGATGACAGAGATCTAATATTTAGGAGACCACATTTAATAGTCCTGTTTTGTTGCACTGCTGAAATAATGGTGTTAACTTGTATAAGGTTATTGTGTACGACTCCTCTTGTGTTTACTTTAGATTTATTTAATTTAAGTGGCCGTGGGACAGACACAGTCTTCACAGTCTCTATTCTAGAGTAATGGATGGGTAACTGCTTGACAAGAAGAGCAGAGAAGGGTGTTAAACTACAACTCTGCTCGGGTTTCCTGATCTGAACCCCGGATTGTCATGGATTAGGTCCGGTGATCAACGTGGTCATATTCGCAGAAATGAGACGCGCTCTTCCTTCAACGTGGGATGGACGCGCCTCCCTCATCAGATCAGGTTTTCCCCAGAAAGTCTTCCAGTTGTCTACGTAGCCCACCTTATTCGCTGGGCACCACCGACAGCCAGCGGTTGAAAGACGACATACGGCTATATAATTCGTCAGTTTTCAAATTTGGGAGAGGCCAGAGAAAATTACGGTGTCCGACAACGTTCTTGGCATAAGCACACCGATTCCACATTCATTTTACTGACTTCTGACCCACGGGCTCGGGCGTCGTTACCACCGGCATGTATTACAATCTGACTGTACCTACGCTCATCCTTAGCCAGCAGCTTCAAACAAGACTCCACGCGCCCGCTCTGGCCCCGGAGGCACACTACCCTGGTCCGCTTCGCTATATCTTCACGTTCCTGACTATAGAGCTCCCGATAACCAGGGTGTTCTCCTCAGCGGATGTGTCGCTGAGCAGGGAAAAGCGGTTCGAAACGTGAAGTGGTTGGTGCACAGCAGGCTTCTGTATAGACTTACCACTCTTGCGAACAGTTACCCATCCTCCTGGCTGGCCAGGCGCTGCCGGGGAAGAGCTAGTAGCTACCTGTGGCTCCGCACCGGCTACGGGAGAGGGCGGGCTAACTAGCATAGCTGGCTGAGTTTCGATGGTGCGGAGCCGTGCATCTAACCCACTTAGACCTGCCTCCAACCTAGCAAATAAACTGCACTTGTTGCATGTACCGTTATCATTAAGGGAGGTAGGGAGATAACTATACATGAGACACACTGAGCAAGACAGAAAGAGAGGGAGAGAAGGAAGAGACATGCTGTAGCTGCGGAGCTTACCGGCGCGTTGAGACGATGCGTTCAGATGAACTGAAGGTAATTGAAAAATAAACCACTCGTATACGTACATACTTCTACACTGTACGTGTCATTTAATATGTGCACTTTAATTTTCTGAAATTGCATATTCCCCTCGGCTCTGCTGAAATTAGTTGTTTGTTAATGTAATTTAATTAATCTATGTATAGCCCTTTTATAGCTTTTTTTTTCTTCGTTTTGTCTTGCCTATCTGTATTGCATGTACTAAATTAATGCATTTAATTTTTTATTATAAAAAACAAAAACAAATAATTTGTAATAGTTGTTTGAAAAAATCTAATAACAATAAATAACCACAGAGAAATAAGAATGCAATAGAATAAAATTGTCTGATTTATGTTTTTTTTAATTTTTTTTTAATCCAAAAATCTAAAAAAACTTTAAATCTGTAGTCTTGCCTCATAGTCTTAACTATTGCCATTTAAGGACAATTGCACATATACTGTAAACTAATATTTATTATTTTGAACAAAGGTTAAATATTGTTTAAAAAAGTACCCCCAATTCCCCCCCCCCCCCTTGCCACAGTCAGTGGGGCCCCCCTGACTAAAGGTCCTACCCTAGGTGAGAGTAACTGTGGTTTAGTCATGTTTCCAGCCATATTCATGTGATTTCATAACCATATGATCCCGTATTGACGTGATCTTGTTTTCATGTGATCTCATAGTCATGTAACCTCATATTCATGTGATCTCATATTACAATAGAACATAGTAAGAACGCTGCTCTTGAGCTTATTTAGTTCCAGTCATCAGACTCTACTCTGAGCTGAAGGACATGAAGAACTGTGGTGACACCGAACACAGTTACATTTTTTATTGAAGCAAAAAAAGCATCGTCACCATGTAAAAACACATCTTCACCAATAAAACATCTACATTCAGAGTTATTCAGAGAAATAATCGGGACTCTTGGTCTTACTTCAAACATGTCTAAACCATCGACAATGAGCAGCCAGTAGTGACCCACGTTAAACAGGAAACATGGGCAATACATTACTCATTACCATTCTAGTAGCATTTTAAAGCTGGAGCTGGTTGAGTTGCTACAAAACCAAGCTTCATATTCTATAAGCTCATCACACGTTTTATATTTAACATCATAGGTTACCTTCGCCATCACCTTCAGTCCGGGAGGCAGACACAGTAACCACATTCAAGAGTAGACTGAAGACTTTCCTCTTTGACAGAGCTTATAGTCAGGGCTGAATCAGGTTTGCCCTGGTCCAGCCCCTGGATATGCTGGTATAGGCTTATAGCTGCTGGGGATGTTTAGGATGCACTGAGCACCTCTCTCCTCTTTTCTTTCTCCTATGGATGAATCTTCATCTCTCCATCACACATGACTAACTCTGCTTTCTCCCCGGAGTCCTTCTGACTTCACGTCTCATGGGGTCATCGGACCCTATGAGACGGCATAGATTCCATCTGCTGATGGACCTTCGATGGTTGGATCGTGAGTTCCTGTCGCCAGCTGTGCCACTGCCCTGCTGGGACTCCGCCCACTCCTCCACTTGGGAGGTCTCCAAACTCTCCATCGTGGAATATGCCTAAATATGAACTATTGATAAACTCTGTCAGATTCCTTGAATGTATTTTAACTCTAAATATGTCCTTCTGTACACATTACATCTATTGCATCTGTCCATCCTGGAGAGGGATCCTCCTCTGTTGCTCTCCTGAAGGTTTCTTCCCTTTTTTTCCCCCTGAAGGGTTATTTGGGAGTTTTTCCTGGTCCGATGTGAGGTTTTGGGTCAGGGATGTCTATGTGTACAGATTGTAAAGCACTCTGAGACAAATTTGTAATTTGTGAAACTGGGCTATACAAATAAACTGAATTGAAAAAATAAACTGAATAGGTTCATTAAGAAGATTTCTAGAGAAAGAAAGGGCTCTTCAGAAGCAAATGGTTCTGGGTAGAACCTCAGCCCTTCAAGAAGAACCTGGTTGGAACCCTTATTTCTGAGTGTGTAGAAACTGAAGCTGACAGATGTAGTGGAGTAAAAGTCTAATGTACTATGAAATGGAAACTGGATACAGGGTCTGTACTTGGGTACTTTGGTTCTTTCTACCAGTACCGCTGCTAGCCATGTTGGTGCCCTACGCATAACTCCTTCATGATGCCCCCTATGAGATAGGAAAATGACCCGTGGCGAGCGTTGTCGGGGGGGGGGGGGATGTGTGCTCACCTGTGCTAAATGCGGATGTGTCGCCGCGCGCAGCACGGCAGAGCAGTGCGAGCCGTAGACTGAAATAATATCGCCGTTATAATTATTATAGCTATGAGGATTGTTTTAGTTGCCTATTTTGTGGTGCCCCCCCAGGACGTGGTGCCCTACGCGCAGCGCGTAGTGCGCGTTATCGGAGCGCCGGCGCTGCTTTCTACTATTGATTGAGAGGGAAAGGAAGAAGAAGAAGAGGAGAGAGGAAGCCTCCGACCAGAATGGATTGAAAGAACATTACAGCTCATCTCTGTACTTCTTCTCGATCGTCTTCTCTTCCTTGTGGAAGACTTTTCCATCCGACTGCTTCCTCCAGCTCAGTTTGATGTCGTCGCCGTCCATCCCCTGGTCCTCCAGCCTCTGTTTGAGCTAAGAGATGAAACATGTAGAGAAGAAGTCTTCAGTAAACTGTTGTTCCCTTACATCCTACATCCTTTCTCTAACTGTCCTCATGGGAACCTCTGCTCTAGAAGAACTCTGGTTTCCACTAGAGCATCTTTGTTGTTTGCATGTTCTTTGGACACACGTCTACCTTCAATAAAGACGTGTCCATGTGTGCACTGCTCATAGCACCTTTACATTGCTCCTATGAGTCCACTACATCTCATGTATCACCTGTTGTTCTGTTGCTAATAAGAGGAAGATGTACCTTCTTCAAGAGGTCCTCCATCACCACAGGGTCATTCAGATCCAGAGAGGAGCTTCTTTTCTCCAGCCTCACTTTCACCACTCGCTTTGAAACAGGAATAATGTCTAAAAAACAAACAAGCTTCATCAGTCACAATATTTCTGGTGGATAATAATAAAAATCCTTGAATGTTTAACACTTTGAATAATAAAAGACAAAAGTGTGGTCATTTTACATCAGCTAAATGTTTAAATATAGCTGATACAAGAAAACCTTAGCTTAGCAAAGCATAGCATTAGCATTGGTACATCACTCAGGCCAGCGCTCTCTAAACCTAAGTCCATCTTTAGAGACTAAGTGATTGATAGCTCACCAATTTAGCAGATGAACGCTGACTTGACGTTACAGTCCAGGGTCTCCCAATGTCCATCGGCACTGAAGTCTGCTGCCACACACGTCTTAGAGTAGCCATTAGGTGGACGAGGCACCAGAGGATTCCAGTCCCTAAATGAGGAGTCACTTCCATCAGACCACTGCCATCTGTCTGTGGAAAGGCCGATCCGGACATTTTCAGAGGGAATTAGACTCTGGACCATCTGGTTCTCCTCCATGTTCCTCACACTGGCCAGGTCTGTGTGGCGTTCTCTGCAGTAGCTCTGGGCCTCAATCCACTCCATGGAGATGTTAATGAAGACATATGTGTTTGGCCCTGGAAGTAGAGCAGAGTAGAGGAACCATAACAGACCACATGATGCAGACCAGTTTATTGTTGCTCAATGAATCCCAGAATGGAGGGGGAATCAACACAGAGCTGTGTGAGTATGAACATGCACATCCATAAAGGCAACAGACAATACTCTTCTTTAACCCTCCTGTTATCTTTAGGGTCAATTTTACCCCATTTAATGTTTAACGTCTCTAAATAAATGATTGACATAAAAGAATGTTGCTTCATATTTCATGACTTTTCCTAATTTATTGGGGACGACTGGGAAAACATCAAATTCACATGATGATATGTTTTTAATGTCCTGTACATAATTTGTACGCATCAGTGTTCTTTGGGTTCAATTTGACCCGCAGGCTGTTTTTCACTGTGTAGAACGTATAAGAAATATCAACTTTTTTATTTATTAAAGGGTTATTTAGGTATTTAACAAACAAACATAAAGTACCTGACACCTAAACTTGGGAAACAATATTAATTCTAATTATTCTCTGGAGGTTTTAATTGCTGGGGTCAAATTGGCCTCGGGAGTAAAGGTGTTAGTACATTTGAAGGTAACAGGAGGGTTAAAGGAACTGTCAGACCCTGATGCAGTACAATGAGAGGTTTTCTAAAGGGAGCCTGGTGTTCAGAGTCAATACCACTTTAGTCCACAGGGGTCGCCAGAATCAAAACAGAAGGAATGTTTCTCTAATCACTTTTATATTCTCACCTCTGACATCGAAGCAGATTGGCTTGTAGGATCTATGACAAACAAAGTCGGCCCATTTCCCATTTGGAAACATAGCTGCACAGTTTTCAAAGTAGCTGTTCGGTTCTCCAGAATTCCATTGTCTGAACTCCCTCTCCCCGGGTTTGTAGAAACTTGTGTTTGACAGTGACCAACTCCAGTTGTCCAGGGAATAGAACAGTCCAATCCAGGCAGGCTGAAAGCAATATTTCATTGTGACATGAAGAAATACTTTTTCTAACGATGCTAACAGCTCTAACAAAGACAACATTACCCCATTATATATTGTTTGTTTGTTTGTGTATTGTATTCAGTCAATCAAATCAAATACAATACAATATTATCCTATATAATATACAAAAGAGAAAGACTGAAAAGGTATAGGTAGAAGCAAAAAATGCTTATAAATTCCTATGCTAAATTTTAATCAAAATGAATCAGAAAATTAATATAAAATATAGAAAAAAAAGAAAAACAATAAACAAAATTAAAAAGAAAATATGCATAAAAAATGAAAAAAATA
The DNA here is from genome assembly GCA_036178185.1 of Liparis tanakae. Classification (NCBI taxonomy): domain Eukaryota; kingdom Metazoa; phylum Chordata; class Actinopteri; order Perciformes; family Liparidae; genus Liparis; species Liparis tanakae. The sequence continues at coordinate 2,754,558 of CM070097.1, forward strand.
TTTAAAATATGCATATTCACATGGAGGATGTTTGTTTGATGATATAGTAATGCTGTTCATATCCAGTTCAGATGAGCAGTATGTTGGGTAACACTTTTCAATAAGTACACGCTATTTAGAAGAAGACAAACAAATGACTTGCCCAAACTAAAAAGACTGGATCTAAGCAAAAACAAGGGCTATATTAATAATATTGGTGTTATAATAACAATAATAACTCTCAGCTCTTGTTCAACTTCATAAATATCAGTATATTACTAGTTGCTAGATAGCTCGATACTCATACTCAAAATTGATTTGTAATATATATTACTTGATTTCCAAATGCAGAATACATAATTTATAAAGTAGGAAACCCCAATCATGAAACGCACAATAGTCAAGCTATGGATCAAGAAACAAACATCTATAACTGTATTCATGAATTGCTGACAAATTTATGTTTATGTTAGAAACATGCTTTATTCATGATGAATTAAGTCAGTGGTTCTCAAACTTTTTCTGTCATGCCTTCATAACTGTATTCAATAAGTGCTGACTAAGGACTGTTGGAACATTGCTTTTTAAATGATGTATTCAGTTTTTACTCATACTTTACTAATGCTAGATAGCGTATTTTTATTATAAAGTGTTAGCGCATTTTGCATTATATCCTATGTATTACATAAAAATATTAATAAATATTAAAAAAATACCAATCTTTAAAGTAGTGGAAAACCAGCATTGAACTAAAATACTCAGTAAAGTATGCAGATGAGGTCCAGTTAATTTGCATACTTTCCACCACTGTGAGAATGTAATAGTTCAGACCACCTGTCACTGACGTAATGAAACTCACTGAGTGGACCGTTGTCTTCAGGGTCTTCAGGGTCTCCAGGTCCTCCAGGTCTCGTATGGTGGCCAGGTCCTTGTAGTTCTCTCTGCAGTGACTCTGTGCTTCAGCCATGGTCTTCAGCTCATCAACAGCATGGTAGCGACGTACAGTAATTGATGAGACGGCACACAGTCCTGGATGGACAAAATGTATATTGATTAGACTTAATATAATAACTTATGCTGCGGTCACACCAAAAGTGTTGAGTAGTTCCCGTGCAAAGTCAATGGACAAACGTATTGGTCACGAATTAATGGAATTTTCGCCTAGCGGCACGACTGACGGAAGCCAATCAATGGGAAAAAAATTAAAAAAGAGGAAACTCTTGCCTGACATGACAACGACGGTCAGAAGAAATGTGTCCATCCTCGTCAGACCTCTGATCCTCTGTGTGAGGCGGGGGGACTGTTGTGACTGTCGATGTGCAGCTTATGCAAAGTATATCCAACAATAATTTTCCTAATGGACTTAGGTGAGAGCAAGTCTTGGGCCTGTAAAGGCAAGCAGTATATAGCTAGCATTGGGCCTGCCACGCCATCAGGAGAAAGGATTGGGCCTCCATTGGTAAGCGGGAGGAAGCATTGGGCCTATAAAGTCAAGCGAGAGCAAGCATTGGGCCTATAAGTCAAGCGAGAGCAAGCATTGGGCCTATGAAGTCAAGCGAGAGCAGGCATTGGGCCTATAAAGGCTATCGGGAGCAGGCATTGGGCCACTATAGACAGGAGCAGGTTTATCGCACTGATTGGCTTGTTGAAGCAAAACATATCATTGGCCAATCCAGGACCAGCGTCTTAAATAAATATCAGGGTCAAGGCAGGACTCTTCCTGTTTTGATTGCCGTACTGGACAGAAGGGTCTACGTCTGTGACGTTCACTAGATTACAGATTATCTACAGAGAGCGGTGAGTGCAGTACTGTTGCAACTGTCATAACTGTTAGCCGAGTGAATGGCATTTTCTGGACATGGCTAGCGTGAGCAAATGGTCCACAACCAAAGAGTCTGGATGACAAGACCGTTCAGATGCAAGTGCCTGGACATTTATCAGCATCAAGGGATGTTGTTTCAATAGCTTGATGTAATAGGCAGAGGAACAATTTCCCCATTTGCATCTGTTGTCTCGCATTGAGGTTGGAGCTGAAATGACAACTGACAGCAGAGTAAAGAACTACTTTAAAAATTGACATCAAGGATCTGATTGGCTTAGAGACATAGTGCCACATCTAAATGGTTGCCATAAAGTGGACCACTCCCAGATCAGCTGATAGAATAATCACTTGGAGTAATAAACTCGGATACTTATGAGCGACCGGTCGTGTAAAGAAATTCTTCTTTTCTAAACTACCGCTTAAGCTCCATGAGCTCTTCACACAGAGGAAAAACTTTCCTCTCTCTCCTCATGAGTTAATGGCAAGAGACCCATGCCGGGTCCAGACAGAGTGTTAGGAGACAGTCCTATACTGGACCTCTTTCAAGTTGAAGAGTCTCTACCAGCCAATCAGATCATTGCTGTCAAACTTGAACAGAGTTCCCTGCTCTGCTTGTCACTTGTCATTTCAGCTCAAACCTGAATGCAACCCTCGTCCACCCCAGTCACCTGCAGGCAGCATGCGGTCATACTCATGGTTTAACAGCGGAGATACTTCTCGACTTCTTGTCAGTGTTTGTTTGCTTACGGTGTGCCATTATCAGATCTCATTCTTCTGGGAGCCATCTTGGGATCTGACAATGTGATACAGATGTCCTAACAAGACTCGGGGACTTAATTCTGTTCAAACTGATGCACTTCTGTGCTTTACATGTTATTTCCTTACAAACTCTCTTGGCTTTCAACTAAAAACACACCAGGCCGGCCTGGTACCTCCCAGAGGATTACACACTTTGTTTGGACATTTAAATATTGTTACAATTCAATCAGGAGAGGCAATGAATAATGAATAGTTAATGTTTATTAAAATGCAGCGTGATCATAGACGGATTAAGAAAAAAAAAAACATAACGCAAATTATATGATAGCAGTTACTTTGGTTATATGAATTAAACAAATAACTTTTGTTCAAAATGGAAATAACCTACCCAGTTCAAAAGATAATTTAGTAAATTATTAAATTAACTATTTACAAAAATCCGTAACTGAGAAGCAAGAAAAGGTCAAGCGAAACATGTAGTGCAGATCAGCAATGTGTATGTGTAGTGTGTAGTCATAGTGTATGTGTAGTCATAGTGTATGTGTAGTGCAGACATGGCAGCAGGGGAACTGTGGTAACAGGCCCTGCAGCCCCAGTAGCTGCAGGGGCGAAGCAGAGAAGAGAGTGCAAGAACAAAGTCTAAAAACAATTGACAGCAAGCTATGGGGTCACATATTATATGTTTCTTTCTTGTGACATCTTCAAAGTGAATGTTTAGGCTATTCTTTAGTTTTTCAGTAGGACTTCTGGGGCCCTGTTAATGACATGAATGACTTAAGCCTAGCCTATACCGGCTACGGCGCATCGTGTCATATCGTCATATCAATACAAAGTTAATAACAGCGACGTCACACGCGGAGGCCCAGGCCCAGGGGCCCCCTAAGCTCATGGGCCCCTGGGCCTGGGCCCGGTAGGCCCGTTGGTTAATCCATCCCTGAGCGTGATATGAACATCGGTTAAGCTGAATTACTTTGGCGATTGAACTCAGCGGGGGGATTTGAGATCGCGCTGTGTTTGCCCTGAGCGGCAGCAATGAACGAATCCCACCGATGAGGCCAAACACTTGTGGTAGTGGCTGGAAGTTCTGCTGGAGTTGGCTGGGGAGACGCTGGGTCTGAGGAGGCGGATGGTGCTGGGGAGGTGGAGGGTCGCATGGAAGCAGCATCTGGCACTAGAGGCGGGGAAACGGTACATTTAAGTGAGAAGGCAGCAGCTGATAGGCTAGCTCGGAGGGCGGCTCGGTGCTGGCTGTTGATCAGCTGCTGGACTCGTGACGCCACTGACAGTGACAGACATGCATGTGGGGCCTGAGCCTGCAGTGAGGGTAAGGTCTTCCTGTCTGAACTTACACTAGAGCAGGGTGGTCACACTTTTTCAGCATGCGAGCTACTTATAATGTGACCAAGTCAAGACGATCGACGGGGGGTGCTAGTGACTTTTTCTCTGCTCCGCCCCGACGATGCGCGCGCAAGCCAGCGAAGCTTTGCGGCGCGAGACCGCGAGCGGAGGACTGTTAACGCGACACGGAGTGACAGAAATGACACACTTCTGCTGTAATCTGGCGCTATAGAGGAAGTTACTCGGGGGCGGGCACATTTATTTTTCTGTGATGCGATCTACCAACACTACGCCGCGATCGACCGGTCGATCGCGATCGACGTATTGAGCACCCCTGCACTAGAGCTTCATAACTTACTTCTACTATTGGACATCATCGACACCTCAGCGAGGGTTTCCTTTCAAACTCCGACGGTACTCATGACAAAACGTTATTCGCCCTGAGCAGAACATGCACACGTTCAACAATGAAGACGTCAGTCATATTCATGTGATCTCATATTTCAATAGAACGTAACAGGAACGCTGCTCTTGAGCTTGTTTAGTTCCAGTCATCAAATCTCCTCTGAGCTGAAGGACATGAAGAACTGTGGTGACACAGAATACAGTTACATGTTTTATTGAAGCAAAAGAAGCATCGTCACCATGAAAAAACACACCTTCACCAATAAAACATCTACATTCAGAGTTATGGATGTATAAACTACAGAAAAAGGTTCTTCATAATTAAAGTAAAAGTAATTTTCATGCAGAGAAAACTCTTTTAGAGAGCTATAATGTAATAAACGTCATGTTATTGGACTTATATTCTATAAGCTCATCACACATTATATATTTAACATCTTACTGTCGAAAGTAACTAAACTCTATCTGTAACTCAGTATGGGTTCCTCATGAGGTAGATAAAGAAGATTTCAAGAGACGGTAAAGGTTCTTTAGAAGCAAATAGTTCTGGGTAGAACCTCATCCCTTCAGGAAGAACCTGTTTGGAACCCTTATTTCTGAGAGTGTAGAAACTGAAGCTGACAGATGTAGTGGAGTAAAAGTCTAATGTACTATGAAATGGAAACTAGGAACATCACAGCAAAGGGTCTGTACGTTGGTTCTTTCTACTATTAATTGAGAGGAAGAGGGAAAGGAAGAAGAAAAGGAGAGAGGAAGCCTCCGACCAGAGTGGATTGAAAGAACATTACAGCTCATCTATGTTCTTCTTCTCGATCGTCTTCTCTTCCTTGTGGAAGACTTTTCCATCCGACTGCTTCCTCCAGCTCAGTTTGATGATGTCGTTCAGGCCCTGGTCCTCCAGCCTCTGTTTGAACTGAGAGATAAACATGTAGAGAAGAAGTCTTCAGTAAACTGTTGTTCCCTTACATCCTGCATCCTTTCTCTAACTGTCCTCATGGGACCCTCTGCTCTAGAAGAACTCTGACTTCCACTTGAGCATCTTTGTTGTTTGCATGTTCTTTGGACACAAGTCTACCTTCAATAAAGACCTGTCCATGTGTGCACTGCTCATAGCACCTTTGCATTGCTCTTATGAGTCCACTACATCTCATGTATCACCTGTTGTTCTGTTGCTAATAAGAGGAAGATGTACCTTCTTCAAGAGGTCCTCCATCACCACAGGGTCATTCAGATCCAGAGAGGAGCTTCTTTTCTCCAGCCTCACTTTCACCACTCGCTTTGCAACAGGAAGAATGTCTAAAAAACAAACAACCTTCATCAGCCACAAGATGTCTGGTGGATAATAATCAACATCCTTGAATGTTTAACACTTTGAATGATACAAAACAAATGTGTGGTCATTTAGAATCAGCTAAATGTTTAAATATAGCTGATAAAATAAAACCTTAGCTTAGCAAAGCATAGCATTAGCATTGGTACATCACTCAGGCCAGCGCTCTCTAAACCTAAGTCCACCTTTAGAGACTAAGTGATTGACAGCTCACCAATGTAGCAGATGAACGCTGACTTGATGTTACAGTCCAGGGTCTCCCAATGTCCATCGGCACTGAAGTCTGCTGCCACACACGTCTTAGAGTAGCCATCAGTTGGACGAGGCACCAGAGGATTCCAGTCCCTAAATGAGGAGTCACTTCCATCAGACCACTGCCATCTGTCTTTGAAAAGGCCAATCCAGACTACTTCTCCAGAGGGAATTAGATTCTGGACCATCTGGTTCTCCTCCATGTTCCTCACACTGGCCAGGTCTGTGTGGTGTTCTCTGCAGTAGCTCTGGGCCTCAGTCCACGTCATCAAAGTTTCAATGAAGACAACTGTGTTTGGCTCTGGAAGTAGAGAAGAGTGAAGCTGAGTAGAGGAACCATAACAGACCATATGATGCAGAGCAGTTTATTGTTGCTCAATGAATCTCAGAATGGAGGTGGAATCAACACAGAGCTGTGTGAGTATGAACATGCACATTCATCAAGGACAATCAACAGACAATACTCTTCTTTAAAGGACCTTCATGTAGCTGAACACTAGTTCAAGTAACCGTGAGGAACCGTTAAAATAATCAGACTAGTCCTAGTTATCTGGTCTGAGTTTAGTCCTGACTCTCTTTCTGATCTCAGTTTAGTCCTCATGTTCTATCTGACCTCAGTTGAGTGTTGGTCCTCTATGTGACCTCAGTTTATTCCTTTTCCTCCATAGACTTCGTTTAGTGCTGATCCTCTATATTACTCTATTACCTCTACAGACCTCCTTTAGTTCTGACACCACATTGTTGGAGACCCAGGACTTTTTGCGGATAATTCTTGAGGGAAGAACCAGAACCAGGACTGAGGGGGGTGGACTGTCAGACCCTGATGCAGTACAATGAGAGGTTTTCAAAAGGTACCCTGGTGCTCAGAGTCAATACCACTTTAATCCACAGAGGTCGCCAGAATCAAAACAGAAGGAATGTTTCTCTAATCACTTTTATATTCTCACCTTTGACATCGAAGCAGACTGAGTTGTAGGGCCTATCACAAGCAATGTCGGCCCATTTCTCATTTGGAAACATAGCTGCACAGTTTTCAAAGTAGCTGTTTGGTTCTCCAGTATTCCATTGTCTGAACTCCTTCTCCCCAGGTTTGTAGAAACTTGTGTTTGACAGTGACCAACTCCAGTTGTCCAGGGAATAGAACAGTCCGATCCAGGCTGGCTGAAAGCAATATTTCATTGTGACATGGATAAAGAGTTTTTTCTAACGATGCTAACAGCTCTAACAAAGACAACATTACTCCATTATATATTTACATGGACAATGTCTGTCTGATGAGATATTAATGCTGTACATATCCAGTTCAGATGAGCAGTATTTTGGGTAACACTTTCCAATAAGTACACGCTGTTTAGAAGAAGACAAACAAATGACTTGCCCAAACTAAAAAAGAGTGGATCCAAGCAAAAACAAGGGCTATTTTAATAATATTGGTATTATATTAACAAGAATAACTCTAAACTCTTGTTTTGAATTGTAAATATCAGTAAATATGTTACTGCTTATTAGTACATTTTGTTTCCACACAACTTTAAAAACGGTTTTCTCGTGCCACTGACGGGCATTGCCCTGCTGGCCTTTCAATTTTATTTATAAATGCTTTATGAGGCATAGATTGTCTTCACTTTAGATGTTAAGGTCACACAAATTACTTAAAGCTACCTGAATTAATCATAAATTGCAGTATTATAACTAATTTATCTCAATCACTATTTGTAAGTCCTTAAAAATGTGTTTGTAATTACTTAATTTCCAAATGCAGAATACATCATTTATAAAGTAAGAAAAACCAATCATGAAACGCCTAATCTTCACGCTATTAATCAAGAAACAAACACTAATAACTGTGTTCATGAATTGCCGAAAAATGTTTATGTTAGATTAATGCTTCATATATGATGAATCAGTCAGTTGTTTTCAAACTTTTTCTGTTATGCCTTTATAACTGTGTTCATTAATTGCTGACTAATGACTGTTGGAACATTGCTTTGTAAATTATTAATTAAGTGTTTACTCATACTTAACTAATGCTAGATAGCGTGTTTTTATTATAAAGTGTTATCATATTTTGCAATAAATCCTATGTATTATATAAAAAATATCAATCTGTTAAAGCCCCACTATGTAGTTTTTCCCTTGTAGCGCCCCCTACAGGTATTTAACGTTTACTTCAGTGTCGTAAATACCCAGTTACGATAGATCAGGTGTCTGAACCTCTGGCTCTGAGCCATATGTGGCTCTTCAGGTGACGCATATGGCTCTTTTGAGTTTGAGTTAATAAATAATAATCTCCTCCGCCCCCCTGTAACTTTCTCTCTCCTCCAGATGACAGCAGCAGTAATGTCAAGTCCCTTTCTTAAAGACGTCTTTGTTCTTTTATTAAACTAAACGTCTGTTATTGATCGTCTCCACAGCAGCATGTCTCTCTGTCTCTACGCGTCGCGTAGCGGAGCAAATAAAAAGTCACCTGCGATCGTGGACTGGCACTATATGACGTTGGTCATCACTGACAGAAAGCAGGTCCAAGTACCGGGCGGCTACAAAATCTTACATAGTCATAGTCAGCCCACAGACCCCGATGACAGTGGCGGAGGCGCAAATTGCCATATTAAAAGTAATTTTAGGGGCACAATTTTTTTCTAGCTGTTATTTTAAGGTACAATTGTTACATAGTGTTGCTTTAAATAACCGTGTCAAATAAATGTCCCTCTGGAATGTAAAATTAACCAGCATTAAACTAAAATATTGAAAGTACAAGTACACACTGAGGTCCAGTTTATTTGCATATTTTCCACCACTGTGAGAATGTAATAGTTCAGACCACCTGTCACTGACATAATGAAACTCACTGAGTGGACCGTTGTCTTCAGGGTCTCCAGGGTCTCCAGGTCCTCCAGGTCTCGTATGGTGGCCAGGTCCTTGCAGTTCTCTCTGCAGTGACTCTGTGCTTCAGCCATGGTTTTCAGCTCATCAACAGCATGGTAGCGACGTACAGTAATTGATGAGACGGCACACAGTCCTGGATGGACAAAAGGCAAATTGATTACATTTAATATAATAACTTATGCTGCGGTCACACCAAAAGTGTTAAGTAGTTCCCGTGCAAAGTCAATGCACAAACGTGATTGGTCACGAATTAATTGAATTTTCGCATAGCGGCACGATTGACAAAGGCCAATCAATGGGAAAAGAATTAAAAAAGAGGAAACTCTTGCCTGACATGACAACGACGGTCAGAAGAAATGTGTCCATCCTCGTCCGACCTCTGGTCCTCTGTGTGAGGCGGGGGGACTGTTGTGACTGTCGATGTGCAGCTTATGCAAAGTACAGCCAACAATCATTTTCCTAATGGACTTAGGCGAGAGCAAGTCTTGGGCCTGTAAATGCAAGCAGTATATAGCTAGCATTGGGCCTGCCACGCCATCAGGAGAAAGGATTGGGCCTCCATTGGTAAGCGGGAGCAAGCATTGGGCCTATAAAGTCAAGCGAGAGCAGGCATTGGGCCTATAAAAGCTATCGGGAGCAGGCATTGGGCCTATAAAGGCTATCGGGAGCAGGCATTGGGCCACTATAGACGGGAGCAGGTTTAACGCACTGATTGGCTTGTTGAAGCAAAAAATATCATTGGCCAATCCAGGACCAGCGTCTTAAATAAATATCAGGGTCAAGGCAGGTCTCTTCCTGTTTTGATTGCCGTACTGGACAGAAGGGTCTACGTCTGTGACGTTCACTAGATTACAGATTATCTACAGAGAGCGGTGAGTGCAGTACTGTTGCAACTGTCATAACTGTTAGCCGAGTGAATGGCATTTTCTGGACATGGCTAGCGTGAGCAAATGGTCCACAACCAAAGAGTCTGGATGACAAGACCGTTCAGATGCAAGTGCCTGGACATTTATCAGCATCAAGGGATGTTGTTTCAATAGCTTGATGTAATAGGCAGAGGAACAATTTCCCCATTTGCATCTGTTGTCTCGCATTGAGGTTGGAGCTTAAATGACAACTGACAGCAGAGTAAAGAACTACTTTAAAAATTGACATCAAGGATCTGATTGGCTGAGAGACATAGTGCCGCATCTAAATGGTCGCCATAAAGTGGACCACTCCCAGATCAGCTGATAGAGTAATCACTTGGAGTAATAAACTTGGATACTTATGAGCGACCGGTCGTGTAAAGAAATTCTTCTTTTCTAAACTACCGCTTAAGCTCCATGAGCTCTTCACACAGAGGAAAAACTTTCCTCTCTCTCCTCATGAGTTAATGGCAAGAGACCCATGCTGGGTCCAGACAGAGTGTTAGGAGACAGTCCTATACTGGACCTCTTTCAAGTTGAAGAGTCTCTACCAGCCAATCAGATCATTGCTGTCAAACTTGAACAGAGTTCCCTGCTCTGCTTGTCACTTGTCATTTCAGCTCAAACCTGAATGCAACCCTCGTCCACCCCAGTCACCTGCAGGCAGCATGCGGTCATACTCATGGTTTAACAGCGGAGATACTTCTCGACTTCTTGTCAGTGTTTGTTTGCTTACGGTGTGCCATTATCAGATCTCATTCTTCTGGGAGCCATCTTGGGATCTGATAATGTGATACAGATGTCCTAACAAGACTCGGGGACTTAATTCTGTTCAAACTGATGCACTTTTGTGCTTTACATATTATTTCCTTCCAAACTCTCTTGGCTTTTAGACTAAAAACACACCAGGCCGGCCTGGTACCTTCCAGAGGATTACACACTTTGTTTGGACATTTAAATATTGTTACAATTCAATCAGGAGAGGCAATGAATAATGAATAGTTAATGTTTATTACAATGCAGTTTAATATGAACATCGGTTAAGCTGAATTACTTTGGCGATTGAACTCAGCGGGGGGATTTGAGATCGCGCTGTGTTTGCCCTGAGCGGAAGCAATGAACGAATTCCACCGTTGAGTCTAAACACTTGTGGTGGTGGCTGGAAGTTCTTCTGGAGTTGGCTGGGGAGGCGCTGGGTTGCTGCACTCAAAAAAACGATTCAAGCCCTTCTTAGAGGTAACTGATTAAATATTATTAAAAAATGTAATTAAATCAATTACAAAACGAAGATATTTATATTTCATGGGTGTAACACAAAATGTAGGAATACTTTCATTTATTAGATGTATTTAGGTTGCACTCACAAAAACGATTCAAGTCTTCTTAGAGGTGACTCAATTAAATATTGTTTAATACATTGAAATAAATCAATTACAAAATGAAGATATTTATATTTAATTGGTGTAACACAAAATGTAGGAATTATTTCATTTATTAGATTTATTTAGGTTAGATGGTGAATTATTGTGTTAGTTGGGGACTACCCTTTGCACATGAGCCAGCTGAAAATCGGTTGTTTTCACAAGGTGAACATGCTGTCAAGGCTGGTGTAGTGGGTAGCACAGTTGCCTCACAGCAAGAGGGTTGTAGGTTTGATTTCTGGTCAGGGCGGTCCTATTGTGTAGAGTTTGTTCTCAGTGTGGGATCCCCAGCTTCCTCTCAGTCCAAAGACTTGCAGTCAGGTTAGTTCATCTTTATATTGCCCATAGGTATTAGAGTGAATGGTTGTATGTGACCCCTGGATGGACTGGCGGCCGGTCCAGGTAACCCCCCCCCCCCCCCCTCGCCCAATGTCAGCTGGAGTCGGCTCCAAAGACCCCAATGAGGTTAAGCGGTACTGAATAGAATATTTAATTTCCAATTTATATTTTGAGTTGGAAACACAAATTAATTTAATTGAATGAATATTGTTATTTTATTTTAGATGCGTTTGATACAAATGAGTTGGACTAACTCAAATGAATTCAATTTAATGAATATCGTTATTATATTTTAGATGTGTTTGATAAAAATTAGTTGGACTAACTCAATTACATTGTATTGCACTGATGTGCTAAATTTGAGTTGGAGTTGCATATCATTATTGGATGGAAAATCTGCCAACACTTTAATCGAGTTCAACCAATGAGCCATTTCTTTGAGTGTGGGTCTGAGGAGGCGGATGGTGCTGGGGAGGTGGAGGGTCGCATGGAAGCAGCATCTGGCACTAGAGGCGGGGAAACGGTACATTTAAGTGAGAAGGCAGCAGCTGATAGGCTAGCTCGGAGGGCGGCTCGGTGCTGGCTGTTGATCAGCTGCTGGACTCGTGACGCCACTGACAGTGACAGACATGCATGTGGGGCCTGAGCCTGCAGTGAGGGTAAGGTCTTCCTGTCTGAACTTACACTAGAGCTTCATAACTTACTTCTACTATTGGACATCATCGACACCTCAGCGAGGGTTTCCTTTCAAACTCCGACGGTACTCATGACAAAATGTTATTCGCCCTGAGCAGAACATGCACACGTTCAACAATGAAGACGTCAGTCATATTCATGTGATCTCATATTTCAATAGAACGTAACAGGAACGCTGCTCTTGAGCTTGTTTAGTTCCAGTTATCGAATCTCCTCTGAGCTGAAGGACATAAAGAACTGTGGTGACACAGAACACAGTTACATGTTTTATTGAAGCAAAAGAAGCATCGTCACCATGAAAAAACACACCTTCACCAATAAAACATCTACATTCAGAGTTATGGATGTATAAACTACAGAATAAGGTTCCTATCCTCACCTATGGTCACGAACTTTGGGTAGTGACCGAAAGAACGAGGTCGCGAACACAAGCGGCCATAATGAGTTTCCTCCGTAGGGTGGCCGGGCTTAGCCTTAGAGATAGGGTCAGGAGCTCGGACATCAGGAGGGAGCTCGGAGTCGAGCCGCTACTCCTTCGCATCGGGAGGAGTCAGCTGACGTGGTTCGGGCATCTGATTCGGATGCCTCCTGGATGCCTCCCACTAGAGGTTTTCCAGGCACGTCCAACTGGGAGAAGGCCACGGGGAAGACCCAGGACACGCTAGAGAGATTACATCTCACGGCTGGCCTGGGAACACCTCGGGATCCCCCAGAATGAGCTGGAAAATGTTGCGGGCGAAAGGGAAGTCTGGGTCAACCTGCTGGGTCTGCTGCCACCACGACCCGACCCCGGATAAAGCGGTGGAAAATGGATGGATGGATGGGTTCTCGGTAGAACCTCATCCCTTCAGGTAAAACCTGTTTGGAACCCTTATTTCTGAGAGTAGAAACTGAAGCTGACAGATGTAGTGGAGTAAAAGTCTAATGAAATGGAAACTGGGAACTTCACATTAAAGGGTCTGTACTTTAGTACTTTGGTTGTTTCTACTATTGATTGAGAGGAAGAGGGAAAAGAAGAAGAAGAAGAAGAAGAAGAAGAAGAAGCCTCTGACCAGAGTGGATTGAAAGAACATTACAGCTCATTTCTGTACTTCTTTTCGATTGTCTTCTCTTCCTTGTGGAAGACTTTTCCATCCGACTGCTTGCTCCAGCTCAGTTTAATGTCGTCGTTCAGCCCCTGGTCCTCCAGCCTCTGTTTGAGCTGAGAGATGAAACATGTAGAGAAGAAGTCTTTAGTAAACTGTTGTTCCCTTACATCCTACATCCTTTCTCTCACTCTCCTCATGGGACCCTCTGCTCTAGAAGAACTCTGGTTTCCACTAGAGCATCTTTGTTGTTTGCATGTTCTTTGGACACAAGTCTACCTTCAATAAAGATGTGTCCATGTGTGCACTGCTCATAGCACCTTTACATTGCTCTTATGAGTCCACTACATCTCATGTATCACCTGTTGTTCTGTTGCTAATGAGAGGAAGATGTACCTTCTTCAAGAGGTCCTCCATCACCACAGGGTCGTTCAGATCCAGAGAGGAGATTCTTTTCTCCAGCCTCACTTTCACCACTCGCTTTGAAACAGGAACAATGTCTAAAAAAAACAACAACCTTCATCAGCCACAAGACGTCTGGTTAGCTTAGCATAGACATAGCATAATCATTTGTACATCACTCAGGCCAGCGCTCTCTAAACCTAAGTCCACCTTTAGAGACTAAGTGATTGACAGCTCACCAATGTAGCAGATGAACGCTGATTTGACGTTACAGTCCAGGGTCTCCCAATGTCCATCGGCACTGAAGTCTGCTGCCACACAAGTCTTAGAGGAGCCATCAGGTGGAAGAGGCAACAGAGGATTCCAGTCCCTAAATGAGGAGTCACTTCCATCAGACCACTGCCATCTGTCTCTGAAAAGGCCGATCCAGGACAACTCTCCGGAGGGAATTAGACTCTGGACCATCTGGTTCTCCTCCATGGTCCTCACACTGGCCAGGTCTGTGTGGTGTTCTCTGCAGTAGCTCTGGGCCTCAGTCCACTCCATGGAGATACTAATGAAGACATATGTGTTTGGCCCTGGAAGTAGAGCAGAGTAAAGGAACCATAACAGACCACATGATGCAGACCAGTTTATTGTTGCTCAATGAATCTCAGAATGGAGGTGGAATCAACACAGAGCTATGTGAGCATGAATATTTATAAAGGCAACAGATAATAATCGTCATTAAAAGACCTTCATTTAGCAGAACACTAGTTCAAGTGACCGTGAGGAACCTTTAAGATGATCACTCTAGTCCTGAACCTCTTCGTGACCCAAGTTTAGTCCTGATCCTCAAGTTGACCTCAGTTTAGCCCTGATCCTCTATATTACTCTATTACCTCTACAAACCTCCTTTAGTTCTGACACCACGCTGCTGGAGACCCAGGACTTATTGCTGATAACGCTGCAGGGAATAACCAGAACCAGGACTGAGAGGGGCAGACTGTCAGACCCTGATGCAGCATAATGAGAGGTTTTCTTAAAGGGGACATATTATGAAAATTCCACTTATTTAAGTGCTTCTATTCGTTAATTTGGGTATCTGTCATGTCTCCCAATGCACAAACTCTGGAAAAAAACAACTCACGTGGCTTGTTATGGTTCCTCTATGTCAGAAACGATATGCTTGAGTGTGTCGAATGGGATCACGATCTAATCCTACGTAGTTTTCGCACCATACCCATGTAGGGAGTATGGCTACGCTCCCCCCACCACATAAACACCAGGGTAGGCTGCTGATTACGGTGAACTTATTTTTTCTCGGGTGGCAGAACTCCCGCAGGGAGATACCATTTCCAAAACGTGTAAGGGGTAAATACTAGTTTGTGAAAACCCTTGTGAAAAGACCCTCTGGTCACCCTAACTTATGGCGCCAGACGTTAGGGTGGTCAGGGTGACCAGACGTCCGGTTTTCCCCAAACATGTCCTCTTTTTGAGACCTAAACAATGCGTCCGACAGGGATTCCAAAAACGTCCAGGATTTTGCTTCATCGGATATTTGTGTTTCTCTGGGTTTTCACAAACTAGTATTTACCCCTCACACGTTTTGGAAATGGTATCTCCCGAGCTCTGGCGGGAAGTCTGACGGTATAGAGAGCAGTCATTGGTCAACCGATCTCAGGGTTGCCAGATACACGATAATTACCCTCCAAATAATACAACCATTTTGAGCCTTTGGTACGATACTTCACCATTTCCAATCTGGCAACACGGAGCACCTCGCCCACTCAAAACAGGTCAATCTGTGCAGAGGTGTTTCTGACAGGGTAAAAAGGCTGAAATGATTTTTGTGGTATTTTGACCAAAATATATTACAAACATTACATTAAGACTCCAAGGAATCATATTAACTTGTGAAAAGATGTGCATAATATGTCCCCTTTAAGGGACCCTGTTGCTCAGAAACAATACCACTTCAGTCCACAGAGAGCGCCAGAATCAACACAGAAGGAATGTTTCTCTAATCACTTTATAATATAATATCCTCACCTCTGACATCAAGGCAGACTGACTTGTAGGATATATGACAAAAAACGTCATTCCATTTCCCATTTGGATACATCAGTATGCAGTTTTCCATATTCCAGTAGTTGTTCGGTTCTCCAGAATTCCATTGTCTGAACTCCGTCTCCCCGGGTTTGTAGAAACTTGTGTTTGACAGTGACCAACTCCAATTGTCCAGGGAATAGAACAGTCCGATCCAGGCAGGCTGAAAGCAATATTTCATTGTGATATAAAGAAAGACTTTTTCTAACGACGCTAACAGGTCTAAAAAGATAGCATGACTAGATTATATATTTACATGGACGATGTTTGTCTGATGAGATATTAATGCTGTACATATTCAGTTCAGATGAGCAGTATTTTGGGTAACACTTTCCAATAAGTACACGCTGTTTAGAAGAAGACAAACAAATGACGTACCCAAACTAAAAAGAGTGGATCAAAGCAAAAACAAGGGCTATATTAATAATGTTGGTGTTATAATAACAAAACTAACTCTCAGCTCATGTTCGGATTCGTAAATATCAGTATATATGTTACTGTTTATTGGTTCATTTTGTTTACACACATGTTAAAAAATGGTTTGATTTCCTCTCCTAAATCATAAGATGATATTTGATGAGTCTCTCTGCAAAGGTTGACTGTAATAAAGTGAAGCAGAAAAGAAATTAGAGAGTATTTAGGACAGAAAATTCAGCGAGATCTGTCAAATCTGGCATTCCCTCTCCCTTCACCCCTGGTCGGAACCCTCTCAGCCCCTTGCAGCGCCAGGAACAATTTTAGTGTTGCTAGATAGCTCGATACTCATAATCAATAATGTGTAGGTGCCAGCAAACGAAGAAACCAACTCAACACTCGTGCCACTGACGGGGCATCGCCCTGCCGGCCTTTCAATTTCATTTATAAATACATTATAAGGCATATATTGTCTTCACTTTAGATGATAAGTTCACAAAAAATACTTAACGAGTAGCTACCTGAATTGATTATGAATTGCAGTATTATAACTCAATTATCTCAATAGCCATCTGTAAGTCCTTACAAATTGGTTTGTAATATATATATATATTACTTCATTTACAAATGCAGAATACATCATGTATAAAGTAGAAAAATCCAATCATGAAACGCATAATAGTCACACTATTAATAAACAAAAAACATTTATAACTGTGTTCATAAATTGCTGACTAATGACTGTTTATGTTCGAGAAATGCTTTATAAATTAAAGCTCCAAGCAGCAATGTGCGGGTCTTCGCTCCTCCTGCTCGCGTCGGGGGTTCTGGCCTGATGCCGGCCCCCTCGGCCGAGAACGCAGGACGGGCGTTTGACCGTTCATCATGGGACACTGATTTTATTTTGCAACTCTATGGCGCTTTGACTCTGAGTGAAAATATCCTTGTCGATATCCCCAGGCCGTGACTTGTAACAAGCATGACAAGTCTGGGTCAGATGCATACAAGTCCAGCTGGGTCAAGAGGTGGTGCTGTGACAATGTCAACATATATATGCATCATGTGTATCTACTAGGGCTGGGCACGTTAACGCATCACTGAATTAACGCCGACAATTATTTTATTGCGCGTTAACGCAGGTTTAATTATTTATTATTTATTCCCCCGTCAACACAGCTCAGCTCGCGCGGGAGCGCGCTGCGGGCACCGACATCGCATTAGAACTCAGCTGTGTTGCGCGCACATATACACCCCCCCTCCCCCCCCGTCAACAACTGTGGTCGATGCAGACACGCGCCTCCTCAGCTGTGCCTCGATCAGCTGTTATGTGCGCAGGTGAACTCTCTCGCTAGTCGCTAGGTTAAGAGAGAGAGAAAGGGCGCGAACATCCCCCTTATAAGGAAGTGGTGTCATTGTGACGTCACGCCATATGAGGCGCAACAGCGCCTCCTCCTGAACAAATATAATTACATGCATCCATACATTTATCAACACTCAACAGTGGCAATAAGCTTTAGTTCTGTTTGTTTTGATACCATTGTTTAAGTTGAGATTCACACAAAGTATTTATTTAATTGAATTGCTATACAAATGCTGATGTTAAATGTTTGTTTGCACAACAGATTTTATGGCACTTTAGTTCATATGGCAGTACATTTAAAATAAGTGTCAAGTTCTATGAGTTGACAAACTCTCTCTAACAGGACGACACATGTTATGGCTCTTTCATTCATATGGCACATTTAAAATAGAAGTGCGCTATACACTACTTTTGAATTAATTATTCGATTTTGCGTATACAAATGTGATTAATCGCGAGATTAATCGGGGAAAACATCTACTTAAAGTCTAGACCACGTAATGTAAACTGCATGTGAATCCGATGTGTTTTAGGCTTATTTGCTTTGGCCACTCGGTGGCGCTATGACTAGAATTCAAAATTAGCATATTGATGTCTTCAAGGTCAGTATGTTATGACATACGAGGAATATGGAGCAGATTACATAATGTATGGACGAGTTACATCAACTTGCATTGTCATGGCGAATGGTGTTTCTTTGCCGGTCCGGCAAACGCACATAGTTTAATATTTTTCGAATCTTTCAAAGATTTAAAAGATCATACTTCCCAAGTTTGGAATGGATCGGGTTTACGCCCTAGGAGAAATTAACTGTTTTACAACCCCGAAAAACATGAAAAAGGCCAAAAAGGCATATTTTGAGGAATTGATTGCAGCGCACCCTAATGTTCCAATACTATGAAAAAAATTAAAGTATCTTAAGGGCGTTCTTGTGGAAATAGTCTAGCAATTTGGTGAAGATAGTCAAAGTGATTTGGAAGTTAGGTATCTTTATATACTAGGCCACACCCCTTGGATGTTAATTGATCCATATCCTCTGAACGCATAAGATATCAACAATATGTGAAATGTTTAATTTAAATTGAACCAATAATAGACCTATGAAATGTTGATATTAATCGGAAGAAGCGTTTTGAAGAAAAGTGCAAAAAAACTAATTTTTACAAAATTCTAAATGGAGGAAAATCTAAGTTGACGTAGCTCATAGACATAATAATATTTATTGTGGAGCAGATCCAAGCGGAGATGTATGCTGAATTACGAGTCAATTAGTCATTTGGGGCTAAAAAAACTGGGCTTTTTAATAAAAAAAAAACTTCTAGGGGGTGCTATCGAGCCATATTGTCATTCAGAAGCATTAAAATCATATCAGGTAACTACATATTTGACTTTAGATGTGTGTGACAAGTTTAGTCACGTTTCCAACATGTTACATGTTTTATTTGTTCAGGGTGAAGGATCCAAGTTTGCTGATGCTACGACTCGTCACACTTCAATGTGTCATTACGACCTTCACAGGGAAGCATTAACAAGGTCTTACATCTATTCGGCTATATTTTGAGAGGGATCTGAATAATCTGTGTGGAGAAGGGTAGAAAAGAAGAATACATGTAACTTCCTCTTGCCACGAGGTGGCGCTATGACTATTATTTGAAAATCAGCTAATGGATCTCTTCAAGATCAGTTTGTCATGATATCTGAGAAATAGATTACATAATGTATGGGCGAGTTACATCAACTTTCATTTATATGGCGAATGGTGTTTTTTGATGTTCGACCCACCGCACATAGTTTAACATTTTTTTAAATATTTCAAATGTTTTCATGGCAAAGGTCTCAAGATCATAATGGGAAAGTTTAGAATAAATTGGGTATAAGCTCTAGGTGTAGTTAACAATTTTACAACTGCCCAAAACATGAAAAAGGCTTTAAAAAGACCACAAATGCAGATATTGAGGGATTAATTACAGCGCCCCCTAATGTTCAAATATTAGGAAAAGAATAGGGTACGTTAAGGGATGCGATCTAGATATAGGCTAGACATTTGGTGTGAATAGGCCAAATAATTTAGAAGTTGTGTGACTTCAAATATCAGGCCACACCGTTAAATGTTCATTGGTCCATACCCTCTGAACGCAATATGATACAAACAAGATTTTCACTGTTTATGATTACATTGAATCAATAATGCACCACAGAAACTTTCCTTTGAATCGGACAAAGCGTTTGGAGAAAAGTGAAATAAATATTTTTTTACAAAATTCAAAATGGTGGAAAATCTAAATGGGGGCTTTTCATGGCTACCATTAAATTATTTGTAGAGCAGGTCCAGGTGAACCTGTATATCAAATTTCAAGTCAATCAGTCATTGTTGAAATAAGGTATTAGCTTTCTAACTCAAGGGGGCGCTGGAGATAAATCTCTATATGCACAAATGCGAGACCCTGAAAATATCAGTATTTTCACCAGTTCTGATATGCATGTCAAATTTAACAACTTTTGCAATATGATAAAGGCCTCAAAGGGGCAACATTCCTTTGAGAAAATAATAACTCTTAGAAATACAATAGGTTCTTCTACGACGAAGTCGTAGCGAGGACCCTAATGATGAATTAAGTGATAACTCATACTTAACTAATGCTGAACAGTGTGTTGTTAGCATAAAGAATTGTCGCATTTTGCATTAAATCATATGTATTATAAAAAAAATATCAATCTGTAAAGTAGAGCTGTCAAATAAATGTCTCTCAGGAATGTAATAGTTCAGACCACCTGTCACTGACGTAATGAAACTCATTGAGTGGACCGTTGTCTTCAGGGTCTTCAGGGTCTCCAGGTCCTCCAGGTCTCGTATGGTGGCCAGGTCCTTGTAGTTCTCTCTGCAGTGACTCTGTGCTTCAGCCATGGTCATCAGCTCTTCAACAGCATGGTAGTGACGTACAGCAGCTGGTGAGACGGCACACAGTCCTGGATGGACAAAATGCATATTGATTACATTAAATATTAATAACTTATGCTGGTTTAACACCAAAAGTGTGCCGTTGGTCAATCTAACTGGCTGGTGCTACTCATTCAGACGTAGTCGTTGAAATTCACCGAGCTGTGTGAGCCCACGGATGATGTTCTCAACCCAAACACGAAGGCATTAGATGTTCCCACGTTTGTGGGATGTCCACAATGAGTAAAAAGTAGAAATAGTGGTTATTTATTCCATGGTGGATGGGGGGATCTATAACCACAGAGTAAAGCCACAGAGATGCGCTACGGCCCATTTGAGGCTTGAATTAAGCCAATAAAGAGATTGAAGAGAATGAAGAGAATGACGCGATTGACGCAAATATACCACATAAGCAGGCACGTGCACAGACAATTTGGGGGGCAGGTGCTCAAACCCCAAAAAAGGGCACCCATTGCCAAAAACAAATTCTGGCAGAGTTGAAGCATAAGCAGCAATACACTGATGATGCTGTCCTCAACATGTGTTTCCTCTGGGCAGGATTAGATTACATTTCCTATATGAATAAAGATGAATTATTATATGGCAACAACAGTACAAGCTTTCTGATTGGCTAATGGGTCGTCATGCCAGCCACGTATCGCTCTCCTCGCCGGTCTGATACAGATCCGTATTGCCCTCGACCTCATTTTCAAAATCAACAATATTGATAGACATTAACAGCCAAGAGTAAATTCAGAAGAAGCAAAAATGTTGACTAAAAACTATAGTTTGGATCACTTGTGTTGTTACTTTACTGTAAATTCAAATGAACTTTGCTGACCCAGGTTGTCCGTTTTGTACAAAATCGGTCATTGTAAGACTGGAACAGACCAAACAAAGATAACGCATGAAACAATGAGGCACAAGGATAGCATTGTTAGCATAGTCTAGCTGCTGACATTTATAAACATACTTTCAACATACTTTCGAAATTGTCCTAACAGCTTTTATACAACACAAAAAGATGCATGTGTAGCTCTCTCTCTCTCTCTCCTTCTCTCTCTCTCTCTCTCTCTTTATTAAACATGATCAGTAAACAGCTGCAAGGCTTGAAAATCATGGATTTCGTGAGTTTTGGTTTGTTTATTTTTTTAGGAAACGTCGGACCAGTTGTGACGTTGTGTTTTCAACAGTGCTAATGTTGTTGTTGATTTATCACAAAACAACGTCAGGAGATGAACACCATCATATCATGACCTGTTTGTCTGATGCTGCGAGTCAGAGGAGAAGGAGGTGCACCCGTTTGGTGGTGCGAGGAGCACTGCGCGAGCACCAAGAGGGGGAGGGGGAGGAGGAGGAGGAGGAGGGAGGGGCTTGTGAGCGTCACAGAGCATGTCGGGGCGAAAGAACTCAAATAAATGCCCCGTCGGATATCAAAACACATTTGGGGGGGAATTGATGACAGAAAGAGTAACTTGTATTCTTAAATACTAATGAATGGAAAAAAGTGGCTCCAGCAAAAAGGGAAAAAAAGCTTTTGGTGTGAACGCAGCATTAGCTCACCCGTGCAAATCATAATTTTACATTAAGGTAAAACAGACAAACAAAGAAGTATAACAGAAAGACAAAAGTGACAGGGACACATTATGAAACAGTATTATAATAATGCAGAAGATTGGAAAAGAATAAAGAGAGAAAAACTCTTGCCTGACACGACAACGATGCTCAGGAGGAGTTTGTCCATCCTCGTCGAACCTCTGGTCCTCTGTGTCAGGCGGGGTGACTGTTGTGACTGTTGATGTGCAGCTCATGCAAAGTACATCCAACAACCATGTTCCTATTGGATTTAGTCATGAGCAAGCATTCAATTCAGTTTCTATTCAGTTTATTTGTATAGCCCATTTTCACAAATTAAAAATGTGTCTCAGAGTGCTTTACAATCTATACACATAGACATCCCTGTCCCAAAAACCTAACATTGGATCAGGAACAACTCCCAAATAACCCTTCAGGGGGAAAAACAAGTGAAGAACCTTTCAGGAAAGAACAGAGGAGGATCCCTCTCCAGGATGGACAGAACAATAGATGTAATGTGTACAGAAGGAATCATGACACAAATTAAAACACAGGAACAACAGAATCAATGAAAAGTACAGAGTGTATGAATAGTTGGTAGTAGGCATGGACCACGATCCAGTACTCGATGATCCATCAGGCAGATGGAATCTATTCAGAAGGACTCCGGGGAGAAACTCCAGGGAGAAATAAGGAGAGAGAAAGGAGGAGATAGGTGCTCAGTGTATCCTAAAACGTCCCTCAGGAGCCTATAAGCCTATAGCAGTATCTCTAGGGGAGGGACCAGGTGAACCTGATTCAGCCCTAACTATAAGCTCTGTCAAAGAGGAAAGTCTTAAGTCTACTCTACATGTGGTGACTGTGTCTGCCTCCCAGACTGAATGTGAAGCTGGTTCCATAAAAGAGGAGCTTGACAACTGAAGGCTCTGGCTCCCATCCTACTTTTTAAAACTCTAGTAACTACAAGTATTGAGCGCAGCTCTCTAGTGGGTCAATATGGTACTACAAGCTCCTATGATTGGGCTTGTAAAGGCAATCGGGAGCAAGGATTGGGCCTGTAAAGGTGTGTAAAGAGATTGTTCTTTCCTAAACTACCGCTTAATCCCTATGAGATCTTCCCAAGGAGGAAAAACATTCCTCTCTCTCCTCATGAGTTAATGACAAGAGACCCATGCCGGGTCCAGACAGAGTGTTAGGAGACAGTCCTATACTGGACCTCTTTCAAGTTGAAGAGTCTCTACCAGCCAATCAGATCATTGCTGTCAAAGTTTAACAGAGTTCCCTGCTCTGCTTGTCAGTTCAGCTCGAACCTGAATGTGACCCTCGTCCACCCCAGTCAGCTGCAGGCTTATTGTTGAATTTGGAACAAGTCTTCCCTGATTGAAATGGACATTAGTGCTAGATGCAAACACATCTAACCAGGTGAGTTTGGTCCTGTGACATACCTTAGCTATGTAAGACATGATGGTCCCATCAGCTTTCTCTACTGTACCCTGTGACTGGCTGATAGACTGATCCATGTGAGTGTGTTATGCCTAGATACTTTCCAACTTCTTGTAAGTGTTTGTTTTCTAAAAGTGTTCCATTATCAGATCTCATTCTTCTGGGAGCCATCTTGGGATCTGACAATGTAATACAGATGACCTAACACGACTCGGGGACTTAATTCTGTTCAAAATGATGCACTTCTGTGCTTTACATGTTATTTCCTTATAAATAAACTCTCTTGGCTTTTAGACTAAAAACACACCCAGCCGGCCTGGTACCTCCCAGAGGATTACACACTTTGTTTGGACATTTACATATTGTTCCAGAACTCACTTCTACTATTGGACATCATCCACACCTCAGCGAGGGTTTCCTTTCAAACTCCGACAGTACTCATGACAAAACCTTATTCGCCCTGAGCAGAACATGCACACGTTCAACAATGAAGATATCAGTCATATTCATGTGATATCATAATCATGTGATCTCATAATCATGTGATCCTGTATTGATGTGATCTTGTATTCATGTGATCTCATATTCATGTGATCCGTAATTCCTGTGATCATGTAATCAATTGATCTCATAATCATGTGATCTTAGTCATGTGATCTCATATCCATTTGATCTCATATTCATATTAACTCATATTCAAGTGATCTCATATTCATGTGATCTTATAGTCCTGTGATTTCATTTTCATTTGATCTCATATTCATATTAACTCATATTCAAGTGATCTTATATTCATGTGATCTCATATTCATGTGATCTCATATTAATGTGATCTCATATTCATGAGATCTCATAGTCCTGTGATCTCATATTCATGTGATCTCATATGCATCTGATCTCATATTTATATGAACTCATATTCATGTGATCTGTTAGGTTGTGGTGGATTTTTGGTACACTCATATACATGTGATCTCATATTCATGTGAACTCATATTCATGTGAACTCATATTTATGTGATCTCATAGTGCTTTGATCTCATATTCATATTCATAGAATAGAATAGAAGAATACTTTATTAATCCCCAAGGGGAAATTTGTTGACACAGTAGCGCCGATAAACTAAACGAAAGAAACGAAAAAAAAAAAAAAAAACGAAAGATATAAGAAAGAAAGTGACTGTGCATAAAGTATAGTATGCAAAGTGAAATATAAAATACAAAATACAGTGTGCAAAATGCAAAGTGTGTGTATGTGTGTAGTGTGAATGAAATGAAATGTGTGCAGTGCAGATCAACAGTGTAAGTATGAATGTGAATATGTGATCTTATATACATTTGATCTCATATACATGTGATCTCATATTCATGTGATTTATATTCATCAGACTCTACTCTGAGCTAAAGCACATGAAGAACTGTGGTGACACCGAACACAGAGTTACATGTTTTATTGAAGCAAAAGAAGCATTGTCACCATGAAAAAACACACCACCAATAAAACATCTACATTCAGAGTTATGGATGTATAAACTACAGAAAAAGGTTATTAATTATTAAAATAAAAGTACTCCTCATGCCGAATAAACTCTTTTAGAGAGCTACAATGTAATAAACAGCATGCTATTGGACCATTATTACTTGTAGGAGCCATTTTCTTATGGTTTTGTTACTTTGGACCACCCACCACTAGGTGGGGCAAGTTTGTTTTAAAGTGTTCTTTGTCCCTACTTAATGAGGTGAAGTGGGAGGCCAGGTGTTGCTAATTGACGAGAGCTAACAGTTTTTGATCGTTGAAACGTGACCCAGGTCTGTACGAACGTAATGAGGGTTAATAAAACCACAGGAGAAATAATCGGGACTCTTGGTCTTACTTCAAACGTGTCTAAACCATCGACAATGAGCAGCCAGTAGTGACCCACGTTAAACAGGAAACATGGGCAATACATTACTCATTACCATTCTAGTAGCATTTTAAAGCTGGAGCAGGTTGAGATGCTACAAAACCAAGCTTCATATTCTATAAGCTCATCACACGTTTTATATTTAACATCATAGATTCATTATTCAGATTTCTAGAGAAAGAAAGGGCTCTTCAGCAGCAAATGGTTCTGGGTAGAACCTCAGCCCTTCAAGAAGAACCTGGTTGGAACCCTTATTTCTGAGTGTGTAGAAACTGAAGCTGACAGATGTAGTTGGGTAAAAGTCTAATGTACTATGAAATGGAAACTGGATACAGGGTCTGTACTTGGGTACTTTGGTTCTTTCTACCAGTATCGCTGCTAGCCATGTTGTTGCCCTACGCATAACTCCTTCATGATGCCCCCTCTGAGATAGGAAAATGACCGGCGGCGAGCGTTGTCGGGGGGGGGGGGGGGGGGGAGAATGTGTGCTCACCTGTGCTAAATGCGGATGTGTCGCCGCGCGCACCACGGCAGAGCGATGCGAGCCGTAGACTGAAATAATATCGCTGTTATAATTATTATATTTATGACGATTGTTTTAGTTGCCTATTTTGTGGTGCCCCCCCCCCCCCCCCCCCCCCCAGGACGTGGTGCCCTACGTGCAGCGCGTAGTGCGCGTAGTGCGCGTTATCGGAGCGCCGGCGCTGCTTTCTACTATTGATTGAGAGGAAGAGGGAAAGGAAGAAGAGGAGAGAGGAAGCCTCCGACCAGAGTGGATTGAAAGAACATTACAGCTCATCTCTGTACTTCTTCTCGATCGTCTTCTCTTCCTTGTGGAAGGCTTTTCCATCCGACTGCTTCCTCCAGCTCAGTTTGATGTCGTCGCCGTCCATCCCCTGGTCCTCCAGCCTCTGTTTGAGCTAAGAGATGAAACATGTAGAGAAGAAGTCTTCAGTAAACTGTTGTTCCCTTACATCCTACATCCTTTCTCTAACTGTCCTCATGGGAACCTCTGCTCTGGAAGAACTCTGGTTTCCACTAGAGCATCTTTGTTGTTTGCATGTTCTTTGGACACACGTCTACCTTCAATAAAGATGTGTCCATGTGTGCACTGCTCATAGCACCTTTACATTGCTCTTATGAGTCCACTACATCTCATGTATCACCTGTTGTTCTGTTGCTAATGAGAGGAAGATGTACCTTCTTCAAGAGGTCCTCCATCACCACAGGGTCATTCAGATCCAGAGAGGAGCTTCTTTTCTCCAGCCTCACGTTCACCACTCGCTTTGAAACAGGAACAATGTCTAAAAAACAAACAAGCTTCATCAGTCACAACATTTCTGGTGGATAATAATCAACATCCTTGAATGTTTAACACTTTGAATGATAAAAGACAAAAGTGTGGTCATTTTACATCAGCTAAATGTTTAAATATAGCTGATACAAGAAAACCTTAGCTTAGCAAAGCATAGCATTAGCATTGGTACATCACTCAGGCCAGCGCTTTCTAAACCTAAGTCCACCTTTAGAGACTAAGTGATTGACAGCTCACCAATGTAGCAGATGAACGCTGACTTGATGTTACAGTCCAGGGTCTCCCAATGTCCATCGACACTGAAGTCTGCTGCCACACACGTCTTAGAGTAGCCATCAGTTGGACGAGGCACCAGAGGATTCCAGTCCCTAAATGAGGAGTCACTTCCATCAGACCACTGCCATCTGTCTGTGGAAAGGCCGATCCAGACATTTTCAGAGGAAATTAGACTCTGGACCATCTGGTTCTCCTCCATGTTCCTCACACTGGCCAGGTCTGTGTGGTGTTCTCTGCAGTAGCTCTGGGCCTCAGTCCACGGCATCCCAGTGTCAATGTGGACAAATGTGTTTGGCCCTGGAAGTAGAGCAGAGTGAAGCTGAGTAGAGGAACCATAACAGACCACATGATGCAGACCAGTTTATTGTTGCTCAATGAATCTCAGAATGGAGGGGGAATCAACACAGAGCTGTGTGAGTATGAACATGCACATCCATAAAGGCAACAGACAATACTCTTCTTTAACCCTCCTGTTATCTTTAGGGTCAATTTTACCCCATTTAATGTTTAACGTCTCTAAATAAATGATTGACATAAAAAAATGTTGCTTCATATTTCATGACTTTTCCTAATTTATTGGGGACGACTGGGAAAACATCAAATTCACATGATGATATGTTTTTAATGTCCTGTACATAATTTGTACGCATCAGTGTTCTTTGGGTTCAATTTGACCCGCAGGCTGTTTTTCACTGTGTAGAACATATAAGAAATATCAACTTTTTTATTTATTAAAGGGTTATTTAGGTATTTAACAAACAAACATAAAGTACCTGACACCTAAACTTGGGAAACAATATTAATTCTAATTATTCTCTGGAGGTTTTAATTGCTGGGGTCAAATTGGCCTCGGAAG
The DNA here is from genome assembly GCA_036178185.1 of Liparis tanakae. NCBI lineage: Eukaryota > Metazoa > Chordata > Actinopteri > Perciformes > Liparidae > Liparis > Liparis tanakae. The sequence goes on from CM070097.1 coordinate 2,782,349, forward strand.
TAAAGGTGTTAGTACATTTGAAGGTAACAGGAGGGTTAAAGGACCTTCATGTAGCTTAACGCTAGTTCATGTAACCAAGAGGAACCTTTACGATGATCAGACTAGTCCTGGTCTTCTGGTCTGAGTTTAGTCCTGATTCTCTTTCTGATCTCAGTTTAGTCCTGATGTTCTATCTGACCTCAGTTGAGTCTTGGTCCTCTATGTGACCTCAGTTTATTCCTTTTCCTCCATAGACTTTGTTTAGTGCTGATCCTCTATATTACTCTATTACCTCTACAGACCTCCTTTAGTTCTGACACCACGTTGTTGGAGACCCAGGACTTATTGCTGATAAAGCTGGAGGGAAGAACTAGAACCTGGACTGAGAGGAGCAGACTGTCAGACCCTGATGCAGTATAATGAGAGGTTTTCTAAAGGGACCCTGGTGTTCAGAGTCAATACCACTTTAGTCCACAGGGGTCGCCAGAATCAAAACAGAAGGAATGTTTCTCTAATCACTTTTATATTCTCACCTCTGACATCGAAGCAGATTGGTTTGTAGAATCTATGACAAACAATGTCGCCCCATTTCCCATTTGGAAACATAGCTGCACAGTTTTCAAAGTAGCTGTTCGGTTCTCCAGAATTCCATTGTCTGAACTCCCTCTCCCCGGGTTTGTAGAAACTTGTGTTTGACAGTGACCAACTCCAGTTGTCCAGGGAATAGAACAGTCCAATCCAGGCAGGCTGAAAGCAATATTTCATTGTGACATGAAGAAATACTTTTTCAAACGATGCTAACAGCTCTAACAAAGACAACATTACCCCATTATATATTGTTTGTTTATTTGTGTATTGTATTCAGTCAATCAAATCAAATACAATACAATATTATCCTACATAATATACAAAAGAGAAAGACTGAAAAGGTATAGGTAGAAGCAAAAAATGCTCGTGAATTCCTATGCTAAATTTTAATCAAAATAAATCAGAAAATTAATATAAAATATAGAAAAAAAAGAAAACAATAAACAAAATGAAAAATATTTAAATTATGCATATTCACATGGAGGATGTTTGTTTGATGATATAGTAATGCTGTTCATATCCACTTCAGATGAGCAGTATGTTGGGTAAAACTTTTCAGTAAGTACACGCTATTTAGAAGAAGACAAACAAATGACTTTCCCAAACTAAAAAGACTGGATCTAAGCAAAAACAAGGGCTATATTAATAATATTGGTGTTATAATAACAATAATAACTCTCAGCTCTTGTTCAACTTCGTAAATATCAGTATATTACTAGTTGCTAGATAGCTCGATACTCATACTCAAAATTGATTTGTAATATAAATTACTTGATTTCCAAATGCAGAATACATAATTTATAAAGTAGGAAACCCCAATCATGAAACGCACAATAGTCAAGCTATGGATCAAGAAACAAACATCTATAACTGTATTCATGAATTGCTGACGAATTTATGTTTATGTTAGAAACATGCTTTATTCATGATGAATTAAGTCAGTGGTTCTCAAACTTTTTCTGTCATGCCTTTATAACTGTATTCAATAAGTGCTGACTAAGGACTGTTGGAACATTGCTTTTTAAATGATTTATTCAGTTTTTACTCATACTTTACTAATGCTAGATAGCGTATTTTTATTATAAAGTGTTAGCGCATTTTGAATTATATCCTATGTATTATATAAAAATATTAATGAATATTAAAAAAATACCAATCTGTAAAGTAGTGGAAAACCACCATTGAACTAAAATACTCAGTAAAGTATGCAGATGAGGTCCAGTTAATTTGCATACTTTCCACCACTGTGAGAATGTAATAGTTCAGACCACCTGTCACTGACGTAATGAAACTCACTGAGTGGACCGTTGTCTTCAGGGTCTTCAGGGTCTCCAGGTCCTCCAGGTCTCGTATGGTGGCCAGGTCCTTGTAGTTCTCTCTGCAGTGACTCTGTGCTTCAGCCATGGTCATCAGCTCATCAACAGCATGGTAGTGACGTACAGCAGCTGATGAGACGGCACACAGTCCTGGATGGACAAAATTAAAAATATTGATTACATTTAATATTAATAACTTTTGCTGGTTTAACACCAAAAGTGTGCCATTGGTCAATCTAACTGGCTGGTGCTACTCATTCAGACGTAGTCGTTGAAATTCACCGAGCTGTGTGAGCCCACGGATGATGTTCTGAACCCAAACACGAAGGCGTTAGATGTTCCCACGTTTGTGGGATGTCCACAATGAGTAAAAAGTAGAAATAGTGGTTATTTATTCCATGGTGGATGGGGGGATCTATAACCACAGAGTAAAGCCACAGAGATGCGCTGCGGCCCATTTGAGGCTTGAATTAAGCCAATAAAGAGATTGAAGAGAATGAAGAGAATGACGCGATTGACGCGAATATACCACATAACCAGGCACGTTCACCGACAATTTGGAGGGCAGGTGCTCAAACCCCAAAAAAGGGCACCCATTGCCAAAAAAATATTCTGGCAGAGTTGAAGCATAAGCAGCAATACACTGATGATGCTGTCCTCAACCTGCGTTTCCTCTGGGCAGGATTAGATTACATTTCCTGTATGAATAAAGATGAATTATTATATGGCAACAACAGTACACGCTTTCTGATTGGCTAATGGGTCATCATGCCAGCCACGTATCGCTCTCCTCGCCGGTCTGATACAGATCCGTATTGCCCTCTGACCTCATTTTCAAAATGAACAATATTGATAGACATTAACAGCCAAGAGTAAATTCAGAAGCAGCAAAAATGTGTTATTGAAAGTGATGATGACTAAAAACTATAGTTTGGATCACTTATGTTGTTACTTTACTGTAAATTCAAATGAACTTTGCTGACCCAGGTTGTCCGTTTTGTACAAAATCGGTCGTTGTAAGACTGGAACAGACCAAACAAAGAGATAACGCATGAAACAATGAGGCACAAGGATAGCATTGTTAGCATAGTCTAGCTGCTGACATTTATAAACATACTTTCAACATACTTTCGAAATTGTCCTAACAGCATTTATACAACACAAAAAGATACATGTGTAGCTCTCTCTCTCTCTCTCCTTCTCTCTCCTTCTCTCTCTCTCTCTCTCTCTCTCTCTCTCTTTATTAAACATGATCAGTAAACAGCTGCAAGGCTTGGAAATCATGGATTTCGTGAGTTTTGGTTAAATGCCCCGTCGGATATCAAAACACATTTGGGGGGGAATTGATGACAGAAAGAGTAACTTGTATTCTTAAATACTAATGAATGGAAAAAAAGTGGCTCCAGCAAAAAGGGCACTTTTCTTATCCAGGTTAAAAGGGCTGGTGCTTGAGCACCACTAGGGCTCTAAGGTAAAGTTACGCGAAAAAAAGCTTTTGGTGTGAACGCAGCATTATCTCACTCGTGCAAATCATAATTTTACATTAAGGTAAAACAGACAAACAAAGAAGTATAACAGAAAGACAAAAGTGACAGGGACACATTATGAAACAGTATTATAATAATGCAGAAGATTGGAAAAGAATAAAGAGAGAAAAACTCTTGCCTGACACGACAACGATGCTCAGGAGGAGTTTGTCCATCCTCGTCGAACCTCTGGTCCTCTGTCAGGCGGGGTGACTGTTGTGACTGTTGATGTGCAGCTCATGCAAAGTACATCCAACAACCATGTTCCTATTGGATTTAGGCATGAGCAAGCATTCAATTCAGTTTCTATTCAGTTTATTTGTATAGCCCATTTTCACAAATTAAAAATGTGTCTCAGAGTGCTTTACAATCTGTACACATAGATATCCCTGTCCCAAAAACCTCACATTGGATCAGGAACAACTCCCAAATAACCCTTCAGGGGGGAAAACAAGTGAAGAACATTTCAGGAAAGAACAGAGGAGGATCCCTCTCCAGGATGGACAGAACAATAGATATAATGTGTACAGAAGGAATCATGACACAAATTAAAACACAGGAACAACAGAATCAATGAAAAGTACAGAGTGTATGAATAGTTGGTAGTAGGCATGGACCACGATCCAGTACTCGATGATCCATCAGGCAGATGGAATCTATGCCGTCTCATAGGGTCCGATGACCCTATGAGACGTGAAGTCAGAAGGACTCCGGGGAGAAAGCAGAGTTAGTAATGTGTGATGGAGAGATGACAATTCATCCATAAGGAGAGAGAAAGGAGGATATAGGTGCTCAGTGTATCCTAAAACGTCCCTCAGGAGCCTATAAGCCTATAGCAGCATCTCTAGGGGAGGGACCAGGTGAACCTGATTCAGCCCTGACTATAAGCTCTGTCAAAGAGGAAAGTCTTAAGTCTACTCTACATGTGGTGACTGTGTCTGCCTCCCAGACTGAATGTGAAGCTGGTTCCATAAAAGAGGAGCTTGATAACTGAAGGCTCTGGCTCCCATCCTACTTTTTAAAACTCTAGTAACTACAAGTATTGAGCGCAGCTCTCTAGTGGGTCAATATGGTACTACAAGCTCCTATGATTGGGCTTGTAAAGGCAATCGGGAGCAAGGATTGGGCCTGTAAAGGTGTGTAAAGAGATTGTTCTTTCCTAAACTACCGCTTAATCCCTATGAGATCTTCCCAAGGAGGAAAAACATTCCTCTCTCTCCTCATGAGTTAATGAAAAGAGACCCATGCCGGGTCCAGACAGAGTGTTAGGAGACAGTCCTATACTGGACCTCTTTCAAGTTGAAGAGTCTCTACCAGCCAATCAGATCATTGCTGTCAAACTTTAACGGAGTTCCCTGCTCTGCTTGTCAGTTCAGCTCGAACCTGAATGCGACCCTCGTCCACCCCAGTCAGCTGCAGGCTTATTGTTGAATTTGGAACAAGTCTCCCCTGATTGAAATGGACATTAGTGCTAGATGCAAACACATCTAACCAGGTGAGTTTGGTCCTGTGACATACCTTAGCTATGTAAGACATGATGGTCCCATCAGCTTTCTCTACTGTACCCTGTGACTGGCTGATAGACTGATCCATGTGAGTGTGTTATGCCTAGATACTTTCCAACTTCTTGTCAGTGTTTGTTTGCTAAAAGTGTTCCATTATCAGATCTCATTCTTCTGGGAGCCATCTTGGGATCTGACAATGTGATACAGATGACCTAACACGACTCGGGGACTTAATTCTGTTCAAAATGATGCACTTCTGTGCTTTACATGTTATTTCCTTATAAATAAACTCTCTTGGCTTTTAGACTAAAAACACACCCAGCCGGCCTGGTACCTCCCAGAGGATTATACACTTTGTTTGGACATTTAAATATCGTTACAGAACTCACTTCTACTATTGGACATCATCCACACCTCAGCGAGGGTTTCCTTTCAAACTCCGACAGTACTCATGGCAAAACCTTATTCGCCCTGAGCAGAACATGCACACGTTCAACAATGAAGACGTCAGTCATATTCATGTGATATCATAATCATGTGATCTCATAATCATGTGATCCTGTATTGATGTAATCTTGTATTGATGTGATCTCATATTCATGTGATCTCATAACATTGTGATCCAGAATTCATGTGATCTCATAAACATTTGATCTCATAACATTGTGATCCGTAATTCCTGTGATCATGTAATCAATTGATCTCATAATCATGTGATCTTAGTCATGTGATCTCATATCCATTTGATCTCATATTCATATTAACTCATATTCAAGTGATCTTATATTCATGATATTATATTCATATGAAATCATATTCATGTGATCTTATATTCATGTGATCTCATATTAATGTGATCTCATATTCATGAGATCTCATAGTCCTGTGATCTCAATGATCTCATATGCATCTGATCTCATATTTATATGAACTCATATTCATGTGATCTGTTAGGTTGTGGTGGATTTTTGGTACACTCATATACATGTGATCTCATATTCATGTGAACTCATATTCATGTGAACTCATATTTATGTGATCTCATAGTCCTTTGATCTCATATTCATAGAATAGAATAGAAATATACTTTATTAATCCCCAAGGGGAAATTTGTTGACACAGTAGCACCGATAAACTAAACACAATAAAATATAGATATAAGAAAGAAAGTGACTGTGCATAAACTATAGTATGCAAAGTGAAATATAAAATACAAAATAAAATAAAATATATATGTATATATACAACATATATGTAAATACAGCAATGTAAAATTAAATTATATATATATATATAAAATATATATATATAGACAGTGTGCAAAATGCAAAGTGTGTGTATGTGTGTAGTGTAAATGAAATGAAATATGTGCAGTGCAGATCAACAGTGTAAGTATGAATGTGAATATGTAATCTCATATACATGTGATCTCATATACATGTGATCTCATATTCATGTGATCTCATATTCATGTGATCTTATATTCATCAGACTCTACTCTGAGCTAAAGCACATGAAGAACTGTGGTGTCACAGAACACAGAGTTACATGTTTTATTGAAGCAAAAGAAGCATTGTCACCATGAAAATACACACCTTCACCAATAAATCATCTACATTCAGAGTTATGGATGTATAAACTACTGAAAAAGGTTCTTCATTATTAAATTAAAAGTACTTTTCATGCAGAATAAACTCTTTTAGAGAGCTATAATGTAATAAACGGCATGTTATTGAACCATTATTACTCAATAACATGCTAGTAGCATTTTAATGCTGCAGCAGGTTGAGAATCTACAAAATAAAGCTTCATATTCTATAAGCTCATCACACGTTTGCCTCCCACTAGAGGTTTTCCAGGCACGTCCAACTGGGAGAAGGCCACGGGGAAGACCCAGGACACGCTAGAGAGATAACATCTCACGGCTGGCCTGGGAACGCCTGGGGATCCCCCAGAATGAGCTGGAAAATGTTGCGGGCGAGAGGGAAGTCTGGGTCAACCTGCTCGGTCTGCTGCCCCCGCGACCCGACCCCGGATAAAGCGGTGGAAAATGGATGGATGGATGTGTTCTGGGTAGAACCTCATCCCTTCAGGAAGAACCTGGTTGGAACCCTTATTTCTGAGTGTGTAGAAAATGAAGCTGACAGATGTAGTGGAGTAAAAGTCTAATGTACTATGAAATGGAAACTGGATACTTTACAGCAAAAGGTCTGTACTTCGGAACTTTGGTTGTTTCTACTATTGATTGAGAGGAAGAGGGAAAGGAAGAAGAAAAGGAGAGAGGAAGCCTCTGACCAGAGAAGATTGAAAGAATATTACAGCTCATCTCTCTACTTCTTGATCGTCTTCTCTTCCTTGTGGAAGACTTTTTCATCCGACTGCTTCCTCCAGCTCAGTTTGATGATGTCGTTCAGCCCCTGGTCCTCCAGCCTCTGTTTGAGCTGAGAGATGAAATATGTAGAGAAGAAGTCTTTAGTAAACTGTTGTTACCTTACATCCTACATCCTTTCTCTCACTGTCCTCATGGGACCCTCTGCTCTAGAAGAACTCTGGTTTCCACTTGAGCATCTTTGTTGTTTGCATGTTCTTTGGACACAAGTCTATCTTCAATAAAGATGTGTCCATGTGTGCACTGCTCATAGCATCTTTACATTGCTCTTATGAGTCCACTACATCTCATATATCACCTGTTGTTCTGTTGCTAATGAGAGGAAGATGTACCTTCTTCAAGAGGTCCTCCATCACCACAGGGTCGTTCAGATCCAGAGAGGAGCTTCTTTTCTCCATACTTACTTTCACCACTCGCTTTGAAACAGGAACAATGTCTATAAAACAAACAAACAACCTTCATCAGCCACAAGATGGTGGATAATAATAAAAATCCTTGAACATTTAATACTTTGAATGATAAAAGACAAAAGTGTGGTCATTTTACATCAGCTAAATCTTTAAATATGGCCGATACAAGAACACCTTAGCTTAGCATAGACATAGCATAAGCATTAATACATCACTCAGGCCAGCGCTCTCTAAACTTAAGTCCACCTTTAGCGACTAAGTGAGTGACAGCTCACGGTGGCAGCTACGGGGGTCGGGTCTCTAACTGGCCTCGGCTGCTGGCTGATTGGTAACCAGCCAGCAGCTGACGCTGTGCCTAGTCTTGCGGTCTGCTGAATTAAATAAAGAATGTTACCGAATAGAACCTCGTTGGTGTTGGCTAGTCCTTGGTGCTTTAAAGGGAAACCTGCGGGTGACGGTCACAGAGCTGTTACACTCACCAATGTAGCAGATGAGCGCTGACTTGATGTTACAGTCCAGGGTCTCCCAATGTCCATCGACACTGAAGTCTGCTGCCACACAAGTCTCAGAGTAGCCATCAGGTGGAAGAGGCAACAGAGGATTCCAGTCCCTAAATGAGGAGTCACTTCCATCAGACCACTGCCATCTGTCTCTGAAAAGCCCGATCCAGATTCTGACTCCAGAGGGAATTAGATTCTGGACCATCTGGTTCTCCTCCATGTTCCTCACACTGATCAGGTCTGTGTGGTGTTCTCTGCAGTAGCTCTGGGCCTCAGTCCACGTCATCCTAGTGTCAATGAAGACAAATGTGTTTGGCCCTGGAAGTAGAGCAGACTGAAGCTGAGTAGAGGAACCATAACAGACCACATGATGCAGACCAGTTTATTGTTGCTCAATGAATCTCAGAATGGAGGTGGAATCAACACAGAGCTGTGTGAGTATGAACATGCACATCCATGAAGGCAACAGATAATACTCTTCGTGATCTTCGTGTAGCTGAACTCTAATTCAAGTAACCAAGAGGAACCTTTAAGATGATCAGACTAGTCCTGGTCATCTGGTCTGAGTTTAGTATTTATTAAAAAATAATTTTAAAATTGATATTTAATAAATAATCAATACAACTTAAATGTAGGTTCATAGACTTACTTTTATATTAAGCAGACTATTCAAAGTAAGTATCCCACAAACTCTGCTTCCCTCCCATATCAAGACGGTTTGACCCAACCTGGCACACGCCCTGTCATAACCTGTTAACCACTGCCGCAAACACGGAGAGACGAGTGCCACTGAATCCCGTCAGTTTTCAGACAACTATGTTTTAATTGGTTTTACGTCCACGAGTTGCAACCCACCCTTTCTGTGGAAAAAGTTTATGAAGCTAGCAACACCAAACATGCCAATCATTCTGGTAAGACTGAGTTTCTATAGACCTTAGTTTAGTCCTGATCTTCTACAGACCTCCTTTAGTACTGACACCACGTTGCTGGAGACCCAAAACCTATTGCTGATAACTCTTGAGGGAAGAACCAGAACCAGGACTGAGAGAGGCAGACTGTCAGACCCTGATGCAGTACAATGAGAGGTTTTCTAAAGGGACCCTGGTGCTCAGAAACAATACCACTTTAGTCCATAGGGGGCGCCAGAACCAACACAGAAAGAATGTTTCTCGTAGTAACTTTATTATCCTCACCTCTGACATCGAGGCAGACAGAATTGAAGGACCAATCACAAGGAAAGTCTTTCCAGGAACCATTTTCCATCAAAATGCAGTCTTCTATATTCCAGTTGTTGTTCGGTTCTCCAGGAAACCATCGTCTGAACTCCGTCTCCCCGGGTTTGAAGAAACTTGTGTTTGACAGTGACCAACTCCATTTGTGCACGTGATAAGACAGTCCGATCCAGGCAGGCTGAAAGCAATATTTCACTGTGTTATAGATAAAGAGACTTTCTAACGATGCTAACAGCTCTAACAAAGACAGCATGGCTCCAGTATATATTTACATAGGCAATGTTTGGCATAGATTGTCTTCACTTTAGATGATGTCACACAAAATACTTAACTAACGACTAGTGGCTATCTGAATTCATCATGAATTGCAGTATTATAATCAAATTATCTCAATAACCATCTATAATTTCTTAATTATTGTTTTGTATTATATATTACTTAATTTAAAAATGCAGAATACATCATTTATAAAGTCAAAAAAACAATCATAAAAATGCATAATAGTCAAGCTATTAATCAAGAATAAAACATTTATAACTGTTTTCATGAATTAATGGCTCATGATTGTCAATGTTGAATCAATGCTTTATAAATAATTAACTCATACTTAACTAATGCTAAATAGCTTATTGTTATTATAAAGTGTTATTGTATGTTGCATTAAATCATATTTATTATAGAAAAAATATAAATCTGTTAAGTAGATGTGTCAAATAAATGTCCCTCTGAAATGTAAGATAAACCAGCATTAAACTAAAAATACTCAGTAAAGTACAAGTACACACTGAGGTCCAGGTCATCTGCATACATTCCACCACTGTGAGAATGCAATAGTTCAGACCACCTGTCACTGAGTCACTGACGTAATGAAACTCACTGAGTGGACCGTTGTCTTCAGGGTCTCCAGGGTCTCCAGGTCCTCCAGGTCTCGTATGGTGGCCAGGTCCTTGTAGTTCTCTCTGCAGTGACTCTGTGCTTCAGCCATGGTCATCAGCTCATCAACAGCATGGTAGTGACGTACAGCAGCTGATGAGACGGCACACAGTCCTGGATGGACAAAAGGCAAATTGATTACATTTAATATAATAACTTATGCTGCATTCACACCAAGTGTTGAGTAGATCTCGTGCAAAGTCAATGCACAGACGTGATTGGTCACAAATGCCGTGAATTTTTGCCGGTCTGGCTGAATGACGCATAAAATTTAGCAAAGCGAAATAATATGCCCGACACCGAGTTGAGACGCTCCGGCCGTCATCACTGACGTTGTGCCGTTGATTAATCTAACTGGCTGTCCCACGATTTGGGGAGTTCCACAACAAGTATAAAGCATAAATAGTGGTTATTTATTCTATGGTGGATGGAGGGAATTTTAACCACAGAGTAAAGCCACAGAGATGAGCAACGGCCCATGTAAGGATGAGAATGAAGCGAATAAAGACAATGAAGAGAATGACGTGGATGACGCAAGGAATTCACAAAAAGCCGTGCGAGTAAAGCTTTTGGTGTGAACGCAGCATTAGCTCACTCATGCAAAGTATACTTCTACATGAAAGTAAAAAACATCAACATAGAAGTCGAAGTAAGAAGAATGTCAACAAAACACATTGTGAAACAGTATTATTACAATGTAAAATAATGATAATTAAAGCTGCGAGCAGCGATGAACAGGTCCTCGCTCATCTCCGCTCGGCGAGGACACATGCATGCCGGTCGGACGTTTTGCCATTTGTCACATATTGACTAAGAATAAAATTAGGCGTGCAGATATACTTCAGGTCGTGACTTGTAATGAGCATGACAAGTTTGGGGTAGATTCGAGTAAGTTCAGTTGAGACACGAGGTGGCGCTTTGAGTATGTGAACATATTTATGGATCATGAGTAAAGTGTCATGTAAATTAAATGCAAAAAGTGATAAAATCAATGGTGCGTTAGCCTGGAATCGAACACAGATCTCTGGGTGACAAGACAAGCGCTTATTGCTCTACGCCACCAAACAGATGAAATTGTATGGTAACATTATTTTTAAATTGAATAGATGATGTTCTTTTAACTTTTTTAAAAGCTGTTTGTAGTTGTATGAGAAATGTGTTTGTTTCTTCATGTGAATGTGTTCAGGCATTGACTGGCATCATGCATGATCTTTTTTGGAAGGATTGGATGAGTTAAAGCAGTAGCTTATAACATATCAATATCAAAGAAAGTGGGCATTTATTGCAGTGCTCATAACGACAAGACTGTACGTGAAAAGTCATTTTTTCCCAGCAATGTTCATTGTTTGAGTCTTGAGATTCTATCAAAATGATTTGAGACGATTCTTTTTGCGTTTTGTGGAGATGGCAAATTCAAGCAAAAACGCCCCAAAATATGTCGCAATATTGTTGAGGTTACAAGCATTAAAAAACTAGCCTGAAGATGTCATACTCAGAATTCTAGTCAGAATATGAGTCTGATACCGCTCCGTTGGGCTGTGGTTATAGGGCGTGTCTCAACCGAACCAGGAAAGCAAATGACTCTTCGTTCAATTGGATAGAGCTACAACCAATCAGAGCAACGTAGTATGTGATGTATTTTAAGCGACGCATAGTTGTTGAACTCAACTGCAGCACGCTGGAAGAAGCAAGCGCCTTTTGATGACGTGGTTGGTTACGTCACTGTTGTTCATATGTCCGTCATCGTATAAAGCCCCCCCTGACAATTTGATTGGCCCGGTAAATTTTTGACCGGAGAATAATTTCTCCCCAATGGAGCAATGCCAGACCCAACTTCCCGACCAAATTTGTTTAGGGCGGGCCTAAGTTCGGTCTGGTATCCAGGGTATTAACAATCAAGATAAGCGCCTAAAATGTTAGTTGGGCCATAGATGCTTAACACAATGAAAAAAAAATTAAAAGATGACAGAAAATTTGGTATGAAACGCATTCCAGCATGTCGGAGAACTATCCAATTATCTGTTTTTCAAAATTAAAAATACTAGGTGAGGAGCAATTTTTTAAAGCTGAATTTCGAGGTCCATGTCATCCATCTATTTTCAACAAGCCAGACAAGAATCATAACAATTTCAATAGGGTCCTCTCGGACAGACTTTGTCAGTCGCTCGGACCCTATAGTTCAGACTTCTATAGCGCTTTTCTAAGTACACAAAGATGCTTAAAAATGGGAAATAATAAAGAGAGGAAACTCTTACCTGACATGATAACGACGCTCAGAAGAAGTTTGTTCATCCTCGTCGAACCTCTGTTCCTCTGTGTCAGGCAAGAGTTGTTGTCCAACACCGACTGTTGTGACTGTTGATGTGCAGCTCATGCAAAGTACAGCCAACAACAACCATTTCTCTAATGGACTTAGGTGTGAGCAAGCATAGGGCCTGTAAAGGCGGGAGCAAGCATTGGGTCTGTTGCTTTCTTCTTCTCTGAGGAAAGTAATTCCTTCTAATGCTCCAGTCACTGATCCGGAAGGGGCTGTGTTTTTGTAAATGAAGGTGCACCCTTCTGGTTTTGTTTAGTTATTCACAGGTTGCACTTATTGTTATTATCTTGAAAATACAGTGGGGAAAAAAGTATTTAGTCAGCCACCAATTGTGCAAGTTCTCCCACTTAAAAAGATGAGAGAGGCCTGTAATTTTCATCATAGGTAGACCTCAACTATGAGAGACAAAATGAGGAAAAAAAATTCAGAAAATAACTTTGTCTGATTTTTAAAGAATTCATTGGTAGATTCCTCAGTACAATAAGTATTTGGTCAATAACAAAAGTTCATCTCAATCCTTTGTTATCTACCCTTTGTTGGCGATGGCAGAGGTCAAACGTTTTCTGTAAGTCTTTACAAGCGTTCCACACACTGTTGCAGGTATTTTGGCCCATTCCTCCATGCAGATCTCCTCTAGAGCAGTGATGTCGCTAAGCAACATGGACGTTCAACTCCCTCCACAGGTTGTCTATGGGGTTGAGATCTGGAGACTGGCTAGGCCGCTCCAGGACCTTGAGATTCTTCTTCTGAAGCCCCTCCTTCGCTGCCCGGCGGTGTGTGTGTGGGGTCACTGTCCTGCTGATGGACCCAGCCACGGTTCATCTTCTGTGCCCTTGCTGATGGAAGGATGGTTTCACTCAAAATCTCACGATACACGGCCCCATTCATTCTTTCCTTTACACGGATCAGTCGTCCTGGTCCCCTTGCAGAAGAACAGCCTCAAAGCACGATGTCTCCACCCCCATGCTTCACTGTAGGTATGGTGTGCAGCTCAGCATCCTTTCTCCTCCAAACACGACGAGTTGAGTTTTTACCAAAAAGTTATATTTTGATTTCATCTGACCATAAAACATTCTCCCGATCCTCTTCTGGATCATCCAGATGCTCTCTGGCGAACTTCAGACGGGCCTGGACCTGTCCTCTGGCACTGCAGGGTTTGAGTCCCTGGCGGCGTAGTGTGTAACTGATGGTAGCCGTGGTTACGCTGGTTCCAGCTCTCTGCAGGTCATCCACTAGGTCCCCCGTGTGCTTCTGGGATTGGTATTCCCCCGTTCTTGTGATCATCTTGACCCCACGGGGGGAGATCTTGCGTGGAGCACCAGATCAACGGAGACTATCAGTGTTCTTGTATGTCTTCTATTTTCTAATAATTGCTCCCACAGTTGATTTCTTCACACTGAACTTGATTTTTTTTCTCATTTTGTCTTTCATGGTTGAGGTTTACCTATGATGAAAATTACAGGCCTCTCTCATCTTTTTAAGTGGGAGAACTTGCACAATTGGTGGCTGACTAAATACTTTTTTTCCCCACTGTATATCCCATGCAAAACAGTCCAAGTAAGCTCTTTCGTTGCCACTGTGCTTTTTTGCACACATACAACTTCATTTGCATTGCTATAAAAAAAAGTGATTGCACATTTGGTTTACTTGAAAAATATTGCATTATTCTTCATTTGAAATAGCATAGATGGAGGAATCACAAAAAGCTATTCCAATAACAAGTCAGCATAGTCCATGTTGTTGCTGGTTCATGAACATTTTTCTTCCTCCAAAGTGGACGTGACAAAAAAGTTTGAAAACCACAAAATTAGGCTAACACAATTGCCTCGACTTTCTGTGAATAATTGTTGTAATTCCCATTTTCTCCTGAAACTACTGTCAACGTTGCTCTTTTTATCTGCTCTTTCAGTACCTAATATTAAATTGAAGGCCGGCAATCTGTGTACTGCGAATATACAGAGGTTTAAAGTGTCACACATCAATGCAGTATAGCAAATAAAAGCCCACTGCGGAATGGCACCCTTCATCGAGACAAGCTCATGCAAACAGGACACGGAAGATGCAAAGTCCAGAAGCCAAAAGATGAACCAGCGTCCCTGAGGAATGACAAGCACGGCAAAATGAAGATGCTGGAGAAGTGAGAGTATTGTCTTTTAGTTGTGTATCCGACCCTGCTATACTTTTTGGGAATCTCGCGGATGCGCTGAAATTTCGTGATGGAAGGGAACACTTTCGTCTCTATAGTATCAAGCAAGATGCCTCGAAACTCCAACGCGTCTATGGCCCCATGGTTTTCTAATCTGTAAGTGGAATGCAGAGAGATTGGAACCACAGTTTGTAATATAAATAGTGAGGTGCCTGAGCTGTCGTGTGGGGGATCTATCACCAGAAAAGCGTCCAGTAAATGCAACACCGTGGGAACACTGACTCTGTTCAACAGCGGTAGACTTTTACTTCAAATCTATAAAGCGTTTAATTAAAAAATCATGATACAGTTAGACAGACATGCATGGACCCAACGTTCAGAGCTGACACCATTCAAGGCCTCAGAGCTGAAGGAAGGGGTGCTGAACCGAGCTTGTGGCCATTGAAATACACAACAAGACCAGTTCTGATTGGTCTGGAACAAAGAGGGTGCTGTCTTCTCATTGGTTCTTGCTCCTCTGCTTCCTTAGTTGTTGCTCATTCATTAGTCCTTGTGGCCCGCCGTTGAGAGCATATGTAGTGAAGTGTGGGAAAAGAAGAGGTATGTTTGACTTGATACTTTCTTTGTAGCTTCTCCTACAGGGCTGGGGAGTATGACACTCTTATCTCTTCCGGGATGGGACGCGGCGTCTCCAGAAGGTCATTCTCAGGAGAGCAATAAAGAGGCTCCTATCAGTAAATAAGGATGCCAAGGAGGGCATGCATGTGTGTGTGTGTCAAAAGGAGACCCTGTGGTTGACCCCAGCCACTTACTGCTATGTCTGGACCGTGTCTTATCTTAACTGCGCTCAGTGAAGGTCTCTAGTTGCTTCTCCTGAGCTGTGAGTATATAGTCTTTGTGTATAAAGTCTTTGTTCTAAACATCTCTATGCGTGAGGCGTGGGAGGGGGTGGTGCATAAAACACTTTCTTGTGATTCACGATCCTCTACTCGATCAACCAGGTGCGGGAATGCCCTTGTTAAAGCTTTTGACCTTCCGTGACCTTTCCACCTTACACATAATATTAATGCACACAATAATAGGGTAAGCTAAGCGAAAGTATATATTCTTTACACCATTGTCAACTGAGACGTAATGTAGGCCAAATTTCTCTGGAGGCATGAGGGTATTGAGGCCCGCGGAGCAGACACATCTAAGATTAATCTTTTCTTCAATGTTAATTTACAGGAAATATATACGGTATGCTTTGGAATTATCATTGTTAGTTTAAATACAACATCTTCTCACTTTGTTACGTATACACAGAGTTTTCACAAAATGTTTAATCATGCAAATTTGGTTTAAAGTCCTGGAAAGGTCCTGGAGATCCATTGGTAAGCATGTGGATGAACCCTGTTCACTGGTCAGCATATGGATAAACCTGTTCACTGGTCATGTGGATGAATCTGTTCACTGGTCATGTGGATGAACCTGTTCACTGGTCAGCATGTGGATGAACCCTGTTCACTGGTCATATGGATGAACCTGTTCACTGGTCACGTGGATGAACCCTGTTCACTGGTAAGCATATGGATGAACCTGTTCACTGCTCATATGGATGAACCCTGTTCACTGGTCATGTGGATGAACCTGTTCACTGGTCATATGAATGAACCCTGTTCACTGGTGAGCATGTGGATGAACCCTGTTCACTGGTAAGCATGTGGATGAACCTGTTCACTGGTCATATGGATGCACCCTGTTCACTGGTCATGTGGATGAACCTGTTCACTGGTGAGCATGTGGATGAACCCTGTTCACTGGTCATATGGATGAACCTGTTCACTGGTCATGTGGATGAACCTGGTCACTGGTCATGTGGATGAACCTGTTCACTGGTCATATAGATGAACCTGTTCACTGGTCATGTGGATGAACCTGTTCACTGGTCAGCATGTGGATGAACCCTGTTCACTGGTCATATGGATGAACCTGTTCACTGGTCATGTGGATGCACCTGGTCACTGGTCATGTGGATGAACCCTGTTCACTGGTCATATAGATGAACCTGTTCACTGGTCATGTGGATGAACCTGTTCACTGGTCAGCATGTGGATGAACCCTGTTCACTGGTCATATGGATGAACCTGTTCACTGGTCATGTGGATGAACCTGTTCCTGGTCAGCATGTGGATGAACCCGTCACAAACAGACTGACCACGCTTTACTCGCCCGACTCTTTGTGGGTTATACTTGTCATGCACGGTCGGTAAGGGGGCGGAGCTAATCTCTGTTGCCTTACTCCGTGAAAAAATATTTTCCGCCATGGAATAATTGACCACTTTTTCTACAATCTACTTATTATAAAAATAATGATTTAGATAGCGCTTTTCTGAGTACCCAAAGTCACTTACAGAGTGGAGAGTCCAGTTATCCACACACACAGTCATCCCAGTGGTGGTAAGCTACATCAGTAGCCACAGCTGCCCTGGCGCAGACTGACAGAGGTGTGGCAGCCAATCAGCGCCTACGGCCCCTCCGACCACCACCAACACTCATTCACATCCATACAAACCGGGGTGAAGCTGTGTGCATGTCTTTATGATGGTGGGGGAAACCAGAGTACACGGAAACCCACGCCGGCACGAGGAGAACATGCAAACTCAACACAGAAAGGACCTGGGACGACCGGGATTCGAACCCAGGACCTTATTGCTGTGAGGCGACAGTGCTAACCACTGAGCCACCGTGCTGCAAATTATTATTATGTTATTATTGTGGAAATAACACACACATGGTAACATCTAGCGCCCTGGTGTATGGGTTCATACCTTCACCCGTAGGCGCATGCAGCTCCGTGAATGTCTTCGACGACGGGAATGACTTCCGCATCCAGCGCCACGAGAGCAGCAGCAACCAATTAGATTCATCAACAGCGGAGCAGCTCAGCGGTGATTGGCTCTCACAACGCAGCGCTCTGTCCTCTCCCTCTGCTCCGCCATTGTTTCTTCTGCGCTCAACTCAACTTTGTTCATACTCCGCGACTTATTGAGTGCCGTAATAATCGCGCGACACAACTAATCGATAATGATTGCCAACTATTTTAATAATCAATTTTATTAATTCGTTGTTGCAGCCCTACCGACAATGGTTAATTAGGTGTATTAGATCATTTCCAACAGCACACCTGACGATCTCTCACAGCACACTGGTTTAAAATCACTGTGTTAGGAGACAGATCTATACTGGACCTCTTTCAAGTTGAAGAGTTTCTACCAGCCAATCAGATTGTTGCTGTCAAACTTGAACAGAGTTCCCTGCTCTGCTTGTCACTTGTCATTTCAGCTCAAACCTGAATGTGACCCTCGTCCACCCCAGTCACCTGCAGGCAGCATGCGGTCATACTCATGGTTTAACAGCGGAGATACTTCTCGACTTCTTGTCAGTGTTTGTTTGCTAAAAGTGTTCCATGATCAGATCTCATTCTTCTGGGAGCCATCTTGGGATCTGACAATGTGATACAGATGTCCTAACAAGACTCGGGGACTTAATTCTGTTCAAACTGATGCACTTCTGTGCTTTACATATTATTTCCTTACAAACTCTCTTGGCTTTCAACTAAAAACACACCAGGCCGGCCTGGTACCTCCCAGAGGATTACACACTTTGTTTGGACATTTAAATATTGTTACAGAACTCACTTCTACTATTGGACATCATCCACACCTCAGGGAATGTTTCCTTTCAAACTCCGACGGTACTCATGACAAAACCTTATTCGACCTGAGCAGAACATGCACACGTTCAACAATGAAGACATCATATTCATGATATTCATGATATCATATTATTGTGATCTCATAATCATTTGGTCCTGTATAGATGTGATCTCATATTCATGTGATCTCATATTACAATAGAACATAAGAGGAACGCTGCTTTTGAGCTTGTTTGGTTCCAGCCATCAGACTCTACTCTGACCTGAAGGACATGAAGAACTGTGGTGACACAGAACACAGAGTTACATGTTTTATTGAAGCAAAAGAACCATCCTCAACATGAAAAAGCACACCTTCACCAATAAATCATTTACATTCAGAGTTATGGATGTATAAACTACAGAAGAAGGTTCTTCATTATTAAAGTAAAAGTAATTTTCATGCATAATAAACTCTTTTAGAGAGCTATAATCTAATTAACGACATGTTACTGGGCCATTATTACTACAAATTATTACAATAAGATGCTAGTAGCATTTTAACGCTGCAGCAGATTGAGATGCTACAAAACAAAGCTTCATATTCTATAAGCTCATCACACGTTTTATATTTAACATCGTAGGTTCATAAAGAAGATTTCTAGAGAAGGAAAAGGTTCTTTAGAAGCAAATGGTTCTGGGTAGAACCTCATCCCTTCAGGAAGAACCTGGTTGGAACCCTTATTTCTGAGTGTGTAGAAACTGAAGCTGACAGATGTAGTGGAGTAAAAGTCTAATGTACTATGAAATGGAAACTGGATACTTTACAGCAAAAGGTCTGTACTTCGGAACTTTGGTTGTTTCTACTATTGATTGAGAGGAAGAGGGAAAGGAAGAAGAAAGGGAGAGAGGAAGCCTCTGACCAGAGTGGAATGAAAGAACATTACAGCTCATCCCTCTACTTCTTCTCGATCGTCTTCTCTTCCTTGTGGAAGACTTTTTCATCCGACTGCTTCCTCCAGCTCAGTTTGATGTCGTCGTTCAGCCCCTGGTCCTCCAGCCTCTGTTTGAGCTAAGAGATGAAACATGTAGAAAAGAAGTCTTTAGTAAACTGTTGTTCCCTTACATCCTACATCCTTTCTCTAACTGTCCTCATGGGACCCTCTGCTCTAGAAGAACTCTGACTTCCACTTGAGCATCTTTGTTGTTTCCATGTTCTTTGGACACAAGTCTACCTTCAATAAAGATGTGTCCATGTGTGCACTGCTCATAGCACCTTTACATTGCTCTTATGAGTCCACTACATCTCATGTATCACCTGTTGTTCTGTTGCTAATGAGAGGAAGATGTACCTTCTTCAAGAGGTCCTCCATCACCACAGGGTCATTCAGATCCAGAGAGGAGCTTCTTTTCTCCAGACTTACTTTCACCACTCGCTTTGCAACAGGAAAATTGTCTAAAAAACAAACAAACAACCTTCATCAGCCACAAGATGGTGGATAATAATAAAAATCCTTGAATATTTAATACTTTGAATGATAAAAGACAAAAGTGTGGTCATTTTACATCAGCTAAATCTTTAAATATGGCCGATACAAGAACACCTTAGCTTAGCATAGACATAGCATAAGCATTAATACATCACTCAGGCCAGCGCTCTCTAAACTTAAGTCCACCTTTAGCGACTAAGTGAGTGACAGCTCACGGTGGCAGCTACGGGGGTCGGGTCTCTAACTGGCCTCGGCTGCTGGCTGATTGGTAACCAGCCAGCAGCTGACGCTGTGCCTAGTCTTGCGGTCTGCTGAATTAAATAAAGAATGTTACCGAATAGAACCTCGTTGGTGTTGGCTAGTCCTTGGTGCTTTAAAGGGAAACCTGCGGGTGACGGTCACAGAGCTGTTACACTCACCAATGTAGCAGATGAACGCTGATTTGACGTTACAGTCCAGGGTCTCCCAATGTCCATCGACACTGAAGTCTGCTGCCACACAAGTCTCAGAGTAGCCATTAGGTGGATGAGGCACCAGAGGATTCCAGTCCCTAAATGAGGAGTCACTTCCATCAGACCACTGCCATCTGTCTCTGAAAAGCCCGATCCAGATTCTGACTCCAGAGGGAATTAGATTCTGGACCATCTGGTTCTCCTCCATGTTCCTCACACTGATCAGGTCTGTGTGGTGTTCTCTGCAGTAGCTCTGGGCCTCAGTCCACGTCATCCTAGTGTCAATGAAGACAAATGTGTTTGGCCCTGGAAGTAGAGCAGACTGAAGCTGAGTAGAGGAACCATAACAGACCACATGATGCAGACCAGTTTATTGTTGCTCAATGAATCTCAGAATGGAGGTGGAATCAACACAGAGCTGTGTGAGTATGAACATGCACATCCATGAAGGCAACAGATAATACTCTTCGTGATCTTCGTGTAGCTGAACTCTAATTCAAGTAACCAAGAGGAACCTTTAAGATGATCAGACTAGTCCTGGTCATCTGGTCTGAGTTTAGTATTTATTAAAAAATAATTTTAAAATTGATATTTAATAAATAATCAATACAACTTAAATGTAGGTTCATAGACTTACTTTTATATTAAGCAGACTATTCAAAGTAAGTATCCCACAAACTCTGCTTCCCTCCCATATCAAGACGGTTTGACCCAACCTGGCACACGCCCTGTCATAACCTGTTAACCACTGCCGCAAACACGGAGAGACGAGTGCCACTGAATCCCGTCAGTTTTCAGACAACTATGTTTTAATTGGTTTTACGTCCACGAGTTGCAACCCACCCTTTCTGTGGAAAAAGTTTATGAAGCTAGCAACACCAAACATGCCAATCATTCTGGTAAGACTGAGTTTCTATAGACCTTAGTTTAGTCCTGATCTTCTACAGACCTCCTTTAGTACTGACACCACGTTGCTGGAGACCCAAAACCTATTGCTGATAACTCTTGAGGGAAGAACCAGAACCAGGACTGAGAGAGGCAGACTGTCAGACCCTGATGCAGTACAATGAGAGGTTTTCTAAAGGGACCCTGGTGCTCAGAAACAATACCACTTTAGTCCATAGGGGGCGCCAGAACCAACACAGAAAGAATGTTTCTCGTAGTAACTTTATTATCCTCACCTCTGACATCGAGGCAGACAGAATTGAAGGACCAATCACAAGGAAAGTCTTTCCAGGAACCATTTTCCATCAAAATGCAGTCTTCTATATTCCAGTTGTTGTTCGGTTCTCCAGGAAACCATCGTCTGAACTCCGTCTCCCCGGGTTTGAAGAAACTTGTGTTTGACAGTGACCAACTCCATTTGTGCACGTGATAAGACAGTCCGATCCAGGCAGGCTGAAAGCAATATTTCACTGTGTTATAGATAAAGAGACTTTCTAACGATGCTAACAGCTCTAACAAAGACAGCATGGCTCCAGTATATATTTACATAGGCAATGTTTGGCATAGATTGTCTTCACTTTAGATGATGTCACACAAAATACTTAACTAACGACTAGTGGCTATCTGAATTCATCATGAATTGCAGTATTATAATCAAATTATCTCAATAACCATCTATAATTTCTTAATTATTGTTTTGTATTATATATTACTTAATTTAAAAATGCAGAATACATCATTTATAAAGTCAAAAAAAAACAATCATAAAAATGCATAATAGTCAAGCTATTAATCAAGAATAAAACATTTATAACTGTTTTCATGAATTAATGGCTCATGATTGTCAATGTTGAATCAATGCTTTATAAATAATTAACTCATACTTAACTAATGCTAAATAGCTTATTGTTATTATAAAGTGTTATTGTATGTTGCATTAAATCATATTTATTATAGAAAAAATATAAATCTGTTAAGTAGATGTGTCAAATAAATGTCCCTCTGAAATGTAAGATAAACCAGCATTAAACTAAAAATACTCAGTAAAGTACAAGTACACACTGAGGTCCAGGTCATCTGCATACATTCCACCACTGTGAGAATGCAATAGTTCAGACCACCTGTCACTGAGTCACTGACGTAATGAAACTCACTGAGTGGACCGTTGTCTTCAGGGTCTCCAGGGTCTCCAGGTCCTCCAGGTCTCGTATGGTGGCCAGGTCCTTGTAGTTCTCTCTGCAGTGACTCTGTGCTTCAGCCATGGTCATCAGCTCATCAACAGCATGGTAGTGACGTACAGCAGCTGATGAGACGGCACACAGTCCTGGATGGACAAAAGGCAAATTGATTACATTTAATATAATAACTTATGCTGCATTCACACCAAGTGTTGAGTAGATCTCGTGCAAAGTCAATGCACAGACGTGATTGGTCACAAATGCCGTGAATTTTTGCCGGTCTGGCTGAATGACGATAAAATTTAGCAAAGCGAAATAATATGCCCGACACGAGTTGAGACGCTCCGGCCGTCATCACTGACGTTGTGCCGTTGATTAATCTAACTGGCTGTCCCACGATTTGGGGAGTTCCACAACAAGTATAAAGCATAAATAGTGGTTATTTATTCTATGGTGGATGGAGGGAATTTTAACCACAGAGTAAAGCCACAGAGATGAGCAACGGCCCATGTAAGGATGAGAATGAAGCGAATAAAGACAATGAAGAGAATGACGTGGATGACGCAAGGAATTCACAAAAAGCCGTGCGAGTAAAGCTTTTGGTGTGAACGCAGCATTAGCTCACTCATGCAAAGTATACTTCTACATGAAAGTAAAAAACATCAACATAGAAGTCGAAGTAAGAAGAATGTCAACAAAACACATTGTGAAACAGTATTATTACAATGTAAAATAATGATAATTAAAGCTGCGAGCAGCGATGAACAGGTCCTCGCTCATCTCCGCTCGGCCGAGGACACATGCATGCCGGTCGGACGTTTTGCCATTTGTCACATATTGACTAAGAATAAAATTAGGCGTGCAGATATACTCAGGTCGTGACTTGTAATGAGCATGACAAGTTTGGGGTAGATTCGAGTAAGTTCAGTTGAGACACGAGGTGGCGCTTTGAGTATGTGAACATATTTATGGATCATGAGTAAAGTGTCATGTAAATTAAATGCAAAAAAGTGATAAAATCAATGGTGCGTTAGCCTGGAATCGAACACAGATCTCTGGGTGACAAGACAAGCGCTTATTGCTCTACGCCACCAAACAGATGAAATTGTATGGTAACATTATTTTTAAATTGAATAGATGATGTTCTTTTAACTTTTTTAAAAGCTGTTTGTAGTTGTATGAGAAATGTGTTTGTTTCTTCATGTGAATGTGTTCAGGCATTGACTGGCATCATGCATGATCTTTTTTGGAAGGATTGGATGAGTTAAAGCAGTAGCTTATAACATATCAATATCAAAGAAAGTGGGCATTTATTGCAGTGCTCATAACGACAAGACTGTACGTGAAAAGTCATTTTTTCCCAGCAATGTTCATTGTTTGAGTCTTGAGATTCTATCAAAATGATTTGAGACGATTCTTTTTGCGTTTTGTGGGAGATGGCAAATTCAAGCAAAAAACGCCCCAAAATATGTCGCAATATTGTTGAGGTTACAAGCATTAAAAAAACTAGCCTGAAGATGTCATACTCAGAATTCTAGTCAGAATATGAGTCTGATACCGCTCCGTTGGGCTGTGGTTATGGGGCGTGTCTCAACCGAACCAGGAAAGCAAATGACTCTTCGTTCAATTGGATAGAGCTACAACCAATCAGAGCAACGTAGTATGTGATGTATTTTAAGCGACGCATAGTTGTTGAACTCAACTGCAGCACGCTGGAAGAAGCAAGCGCCTTTTGATGACGTGGTTGGTTACGTCACTGTTGTTCATATGTCCGTCATCGTATAAAGCCCCCCCTGACAATTTGATTGGCCCGGTAAATTTTTGACCGGAGAATAATTTCTCCCCAATGGAGCAATGCCAGACCCAACTTCCCGACCAAATTTGTTTAGGGCGGGCCTAAGTTCGGTCTGGTATCCAGGCTATTAAAAAACAAGATAAGCCCCTAAAATGTTAGTTGGGCCATAGATGCTTAACACAATGAAAAAAAATTAAAAGATGACAGAAAATTTGGTATGAAACGCATTCCAGCATGTCGGAGAACTATCCAATTATCTGTTTTTCACAAAATTAAAAATACTAGGTGAGGAGCAATTTTTTAAAGCTGAATTTCGAGGTCCATGTCATCCATCTATTTTCAACAAGCCAGACAAGAATCATAACAATTTCAATAGGGTCCTCTCGGACAGACTTTGTCAGTCGCTCGGACCCTATAGTTCAGACTTCTATAGCGCTTTTCTAAGTACACAAAGATGCTTAAAAATGGGGAAATAATAAAAAGAGAGGAAACTCTTACCTGACATGATAACGACGCTCAGAAGAAGTTTGTTCATCCTCGTCGAACCTCTGTTCCTCTGTGTCAGGCAAGAGTTGTTGTCCAACACCGACTGTTGTGACTGTTGATGTGCAGCTCATGCAAAGTACAGCCAACAACAACCATTTCTCTAATGGACTTAGGTGTGAGCAAGCATAGGGCCTGTAAAGGCGGGAGCAAGCATTGGGTCTGTTGCTTTCTTCTTCTCTGAGGAAAGTAATTCCTTCTAATGCTCCAGTCACTGATCCGGAAGGGGCTGTGTTTTTGTAAATGAAGGTGCACCCTTCTGGTTTTGTTTAGTTATTCACAGGTTGCACTTATTGTTATTATCTTGAAAATACAGTGGGGAAAAAAGTATTTAGTCAGCCACCAATTGTGCAAGTTCTCCCACTTAAAAAGATGAGAGAGGCCTGTAATTTTCATCATAGGTAGACCTCAACTATGAGAGACAAAATGAGGAAAAAAATTCAGAAAATAACTTTGTCTGATTTTTAAAGAATTCATTGGTAGATTCCTCAGTACAATAAGTATTTGGTCAATAACAAAAGTTCATCTCAATCCTTTGTTATCTACCCTTTGTTGGCGATGGCAGAGGTCAAACGTTTTCTGTAAGTCTTTACAAGCGTTCCACACACTGTTGCAGGTATTTTGGCCCATTCCTCCATGCAGATCTCCTCTAGAGCAGTGATGTCGCTAAGCAACATGGACGTTCAACTCCCTCCACAGGTTGTCTATGGGGTTGAGATCTGGAGACTGGCTAGGCGCTCCAGGACCTTGAGATTCTTCTTCTGAAGCCCCTCCTTCGCTGCCCGGCGTGTGTGTGTGGGGTCACTGTCCTGCTGATGGACCCAGCCACGGTTCATCTTCTGTGCCCTTGCTGATGGAAGGATGGTTTCACTCAAAATCTCACGATACACGGCCCCATTCATTCTTTCCTTTACACGGATCAGTCGTCCTGGTCCCTTGCAGAAGAACAGCCTCAAAGCACGATGTCTCCACCCCCATGCTTCACTGTAGGTATGGTGTGCAGCTCAGCATCCTTTCTCCTCCAAACACGACGAGTTGAGTTTTTACCAAAAAGTTATATTTTGATTTCATCTGACCATAAAACATTCTCCCGATCCTCTTCTGGATCATCCAGATGCTCTCTGGCGAACTTCAGACGGGCCTGGACCTGTCCTCTGGCACTGCAGGGTTTGAGTCCCTGGCGGCGTAGTGTGTAACTGATGGTAGCCGTGGTTACGCTGGTTCCAGCTCTCTGCAGGTCATCCACTAGGTCCCCCGTGTGCTTCTGGGATTGGTATTCCCCCGTTCTTGTGATCATCTTGACCCCACGGGGGGAGATCTTGCGTGGAGCACCAGATCAACGGAGACTATCAGTGTTCTTGTATGTCTTCTATTTTCTAATAATTGCTCCCACAGTTGATTTCTTCACACTGAACTTGATTTTTTTTCTCATTTTGTCTTTCATGGTTGAGGTTTACCTATGATGAAAATTACAGGCCTCTCTCATCTTTTTAAGTGGGAGAACTTGCACAATTGGTGGCTGACTAAATACTTTTTTTCCCCACTGTATATCCCATGCAAAACAGTCCAAGTAAGCTCTTTCGTTGCCACTGTGCTTTTTTGCACACATACAACTTCATTTGCATTGCTATAAAAAAAAGTGATTGCACATTTGGTTTACTTGAAAAATATTGCATTATTCTTCATTTGAAATAGCATAGATGGAGGAATCACAAAAAGCTATTCCAATAACAAGTCAGCATAGTCCATGTTGTTGCTGGTTCATGAACATTTTTCTTCCTCCAAAGTGGACGTGACAAAAAAGTTTGAAAACCACAAAATTAGGCTAACACAATTGCCTCGACTTTCTGTGAATAATTGTTGTAATTCCCATTTTCTCCTGAAACTACTGTCAACGTTGCTCTTTTTATCTGCTCTTTCAGTACCTAATATTAAATTGAAGGCCGGCAATCTGTGTACTGCGAATATACAGAGGTTTAAAGTGTCACACATCAATGCAGTATAGCAAATAAAAGCCCACTGCGGAATGGCACCCTTCATCGAGACAAGCTCATGCAAACAGGACACGGAAGATGCAAAGTCCAGAAGCCAAAAGATGAACCAGCGTCCCTGAGGAATGACAAGCACGGCAAAATGAAGATGCTGGAGAAGTGAGAGTATTGTCTTTTAGTTGTGTATCCGACCCTGCTATACTTTTTGGGAATCTCGCGGATGCGCTGAAATTTCGTGATGGAAGGGAACACTTTCGTCTCTATAGTATCAAGCAAGATGCCTCGAAACTCCAACGCGTCTATGGCCCCATGGTTTTCTAATCTGTAAGTGGAATGCAGAGAGATTGGAACCACAGTTTGTAATATAAATAGTGAGGTGCCTGAGCTGTCGTGTGGGGGATCTATCACCAGAAAAGCGTCCAGTAAATGCAACACCGTGGGAACACTGACTCTGTTCAACAGCGGTAGACTTTTACTTCAAATCTATAAAGCGTTTAATTAAAAAATCATGATACAGTTAGACAGACATGCATGGACCCAACGTTCAGAGCTGACACCATTCAAGGCCTCAGAGCTGAAGGAAGGGGTGCTGAACCGAGCTTGTGCGGCCATTGAAATACACAACAAGACCAGTTCTGATTGGTCTGGAACAAAGAGGGTGCTGTCTTCTCATTGGTTCTTGCTCCTCTGCTTCCTTAGTTGTTGCTCATTCATTAGTCCTTGTGGCCCGCCGTTGAGAGCATATGTAGTGAGAAGTGTGGGAAAAGAAGAGGTATGTTTGACTTGATACTTTCTTTGTAGCTTCTCCTACAGGGCTGGGGAGTATGACACTCTTATCTCTTCCGGGATGGGACGCGGCGTCTCCAGAAGGTCATTCTCAGGAGAGCAATAAAGAGGCTCCTATCAGTAAATAAGGATGCCAAGGAGGGCATGCATGTGTGTGTGTGTCAAAAGGAGACCCTGTGGTTGACCCCAGCCACTTACTGCTATGTCTGGACCGTGTCTTATCTTAACTGCGCTCAGTGAAGGTCTCTAGTTGCTTCTCCTGAGCTGTGAGTATATAGTCTTTGTGTATAAAGTCTTTGTTCTAAACATCTCTATGCGTGAGGCGTGGGAGGGGGTGGTGCATAAAACACTTTCTTGTGATTCACGATCCTCTACTCGATCAACCAGGTGCGGAATGCCCTTGTTAAAGCTTTTGACCTTCCGTGACCTTTCCACCTTACACATAATATTAATGCACACAATAATAGGGTAAGCTAAGCGAAAGTATATATTCTTTACACCATTGTCAACTGAGACGTAATGTAGGCCAAATTTCTCTGGAGGCATGAGGGTATTGAGGCCCGCGGAGCAGACACATCTAAGATTAATCTTTTCTTCAATGTTAATTTACAGGAAATATATACGGTATGCTTTGGAATTATCATTGTTAGTTTAAATACAACATCTTCTCACTTTGTTACGTATACACAGAGTTTTCACAAAATGTTTAATCATGCAAATTTGGTTTAAAGTCCTGGAAAGGTCCTGGAGATCCATTGGTAAGCATGTGGATGAACCCTGTTCACTGGTCAGCATATGGATAAACCTGTTCACTGGTCATGTGGATGAATCTGTTCACTGGTCATGTGGATGAACCTGTTCACTGGTCAGCATGTGGATGAACCCTGTTCACTGGTCATATGGATGAACCTGTTCACTGGTCACGTGGATGAACCCTGTTCACTGGTAAGCATATGGATGAACCTGTTCACTGCTCATATGGATGAACCCTGTTCACTGGTCATGTGGATGAACCTGTTCACTGGTCATATGAATGAACCCTGTTCACTGGTGAGCATGTGGATGAACCCTGTTCACTGGTAAGCATGTGGATGAACCTGTTCACTGGTCATATGGATGCACCCTGTTCACTGGTCATGTGGATGAACCTGTTCACTGGTCATGTGGATGAACCCTGTTCACTGGTGAGCATGTGGATGAACCCTGTTCACTGGTCATATGGATGAACCTGTTCACTGGTCATGTGGATGAACCTGGTCACTGGTCATGTGGATGAACCTGTTCACTGGTCATATAGATGAACCTGTTCACTGGTCATGTGGATGAACCTGTTCACTGGTCAGCATGTGGATGAACCCTGTTCACTGGTCATATGGATGAACCTGTTCACTGGTCATGTGGATGCACCTGGTCACTGGTCATGTGGATGAACCCTGTTCACTGGTCATATAGATGAACCTGTTCACTGGTCATGTGGATGAACCTGTTCACTGGTCAGCATGTGGATGAACCCTGTTCACTGGTCATATGGATGAACCTGTTCACTGGTCATGTGGATGAACCTGTTCCTGGTCAGCATGTGGATGAACCCGTCACAAACAGACTGACCACGCTTTACTCGCCCGACTCTTTGTGGGTTATACTTGTCATACGTGTCGGTAAGGGGGCGGAGCTAATCTCTGTTGCCTTACTCCGTGAAAAAATATTTTCCGCCATGGAATAATTGACCACTTTTTCTACAATCTACTTATTATAAAAATAATGATTTAGATAGCGCTTTTCTGAGTACCCAAAGTCACTTACAGAGTGGAGAGTCCAGTTATCCACACACACAGTCATCCCAGTGGTGGTAAGCTACATCAGTAGCCACAGCTGCCCTGGCGCAGACTGACAGAGGTGTGGCAGCCAATCAGCGCCTACGGCCCCTCCGACCACCACCAACACTCATTCACATCCATACAAACCGGGGTGAAGCTGTGTGCATGTCTTTATGATGGTGGGGGAAACCAGAGTACACGGAGGAAACCCACGCCGGCACGAGGAGAACATGCAAACTCAACACAGAAAGGACCTGGGACGACCGGGATTCGAACCCAGGACCTTATTGCTGTGAGGCGACAGTGCTAACCACTGAGCCACCGTGCTGCAAATTATTATTATGTTATTATTGTGGAAATAACACACACATGGTAACATCTAGCGCCCTGGTGTATGGGTTCATACCTTCACCCGTAGGCGCATGCAGCTCCGTGAATGTCTTCGACGACGGGAATGACTTCCGCATCCAGCGCCACGAGAGCAGCAGCAACCAATTAGATTCATCAACAGCGGAGCAGCTCAGCGGTGATTGGCTCTCACAACGCAGCGCTCTGTCCTCTCCCTCTGCTCCGCCATTGTTTCTTCTGCGCTCAACTCAACTTTGTTCATACTCCGCGACTTATTGAGTGCCGTAATAATCGCGCGACACAACTAATCGATAATGATTGCCAACTATTTTAATAATCAATTTTATTAATTCGTTGTTGCAGCCCTACCGACAATGGTTAATTAGGTGTATTAGATCATTTCCAACAGCACACCTGACGATCTCTCACAGCACACTGGTTTAAAATCACTGTGTTAGGAGACAGATCTATACTGGACCTCTTTCAAGTTGAAGAGTTTCTACCAGCCAATCAGATTGTTGCTGTCAAACTTGAACAGAGTTCCCTGCTCTGCTTGTCACTTGTCATTTCAGCTCAAACCTGAATGTGACCCTCGTCCACCCCAGTCACCTGCAGGCAGCATGCGGTCATACTCATGGTTTAACAGCGGAGATACTTCTCGACTTCTTGTCAGTGTTTGTTTGCTAAAAGTGTTCCATGATCAGATCTCATTCTTCTGGGAGCCATCTTGGGATCTGACAATGTGATACAGATGTCCTAACAAGACTCGGGGACTTAATTCTGTTCAAACTGATGCACTTCTGTGCTTTACATATTATTTCCTTACAAACTCTCTTGGCTTTCAACTAAAAACACACCAGGCCGGCCTGGTACCTCCCAGAGGATTACACACTTTGTTTGGACATTTAAATATTGTTACAGAACTCACTTCTACTATTGGACATCATCCACACCTCAGGGAATGTTTCCTTTCAAACTCCGACGGTACTCATGACAAAACCTTATTCGACCTGAGCAGAACATGCACACGTTCAACAATGAAGACATCATATTCATGATATTCATGATATCATATTATTGTGATCTCATAATCATTTGGTCCTGTATAGATGTGATCTCATATTCATGTGATCTCATATTACAATAGAACATAAGAGGAACGCTGCTTTTGAGCTTGTTTGGTTCCAGCCATCAGACTCTACTCTGACCTGAAGGACATGAAGAACTGTGGTGACACAGAACACAGAGTTACATGTTTTATTGAAGCAAAAGAACCATCCTCAACATGAAAAAGCACACCTTCACCAATAAATCATTTACATTCAGAGTTATGGATGTATAAACTACAGAAGAAGGTTCTTCATTATTAAAGTAAAAGTAATTTTCATGCATAATAAACTCTTTTAGAGAGCTATAATCTAATTAACGACATGTTACTGGGCCATTATTACTACAAATTATTACAATAAGATGCTAGTAGCATTTTAACGCTGCAGCAGATTGAGATGCTACAAAACAAAGCTTCATATTCTATAAGCTCATCACACGTTTTATATTTAACATCGTAGGTTCATAAAGAAGATTTCTAGAGAAGGAAAAGGTTCTTTAGAAGCAAATGGTTCTGGGTAGAACCTCATCCCTTCAGGAAGAACCTGGTTGGAACCCTTATTTCTGAGTGTGTAGAAACTGAAGCTGACAGATGTAGTGGAGTAAAAGTCTAATGTACTATGAAATGGAAACTGGATACTTTACAGCAAAAGGTCTGTACTTCGGAACTTTGGTTGTTTCTACTATTGATTGAGAGGAAGAGGGAAAGGAAGAAGAAAGGGAGAGAGGAAGCCTCTGACCAGAGTGGAATGAAAGAACATTACAGCTCATCCCTCTACTTCTTCTCGATCGTCTTCTCTTCCTTGTGGAAGACTTTTTCATCCGACTGCTTCCTCCAGCTCAGTTTGATGTCGTCGTTCAGCCCCTGGTCCTCCAGCCTCTGTTTGAGCTAAGAGATGAAACATGTAGAAAAGAAGTCTTTAGTAAACTGTTGTTCCCTTACATCCTACATCCTTTCTCTAACTGTCCTCATGGGACCCTCTGCTCTAGAAGAACTCTGACTTCCACTTGAGCATCTTTGTTGTTTCCATGTTCTTTGGACACAAGTCTACCTTCAATAAAGATGTGTCCATGTGTGCACTGCTCATAGCACCTTTACATTGCTCTTATGAGTCCACTACATCTCATGTATCACCTGTTGTTCTGTTGCTAATGAGAGGAAGATGTACCTTCTTCAAGAGGTCCTCCATCACCACAGGGTCATTCAGATCCAGAGAGGAGCTTTTTTCTCCAGACTTACTTTCACCACTCGCTTTGCAACAGGAAAATTGTCTAAAAAACAAACAAACAACCTTCATCAGCCACAAGATGGTGGATAATAATAAAAATCCTTGAATATTTAATACTTTGAATGATAAAAGACAAAAGTGTGGTCATTTTACATCAGCTAAATCTTTAAATATGGCCGATACAAGAACACCTTAGCTTAGCATAGACATAGCATAAGCATTAATACATCACTCAGGCCAGCGCTCTCTAAACTTAAGTCCACCTTTAGCGACTAAGTGAGTGACAGCTCACGGTGGCAGCTACGGGGGTCGGGTCTCTAACTGGCCTCGGCTGCTGGCTGATTGGTAACCAGCCAGCAGCTGACGCTGTGCCTAGTCTTGCGGTCTGCTGAATTAAATAAAGAATGTTACCGAATAGAACCTCGTTGGTGTTGGCTAGTCCTTGGTGCTTTAAAGGGAAACCTGCGGGTGACGGTCACAGAGCTGTTACACTCACCAATGTAGCAGATGAACGCTGATTTGACGTTACAGTCCAGGGTCTCCCAATGTCCATCGACACTGAAGTCTGCTGCCACACAAGTCTCAGAGTAGCCATTAGGTGGATGAGGCACCAGAGGATTCCAGTCCCTAAATGAGGAGTCACTTCCATCAGACCACTGCCATCTGTCTCTGAAAAGCCCGATCCAGATTCTGACTCCAGAGGGAATTAGATTCTGGACCATCTGGTTCTCCTCCATGTTCCTCACACTGATCAGGTCTGTGTGGTGTTCTCTGCAGTAGCTCTGGGCATCAGTCCACGTCATCCTAGTGTCAATGAAGACAAATGTGTTTGGCCCTGGAAGTAGAGCAGACTGAAGCTGAGTAGAGGAACCATAACAGACCACATGATGCAGACCAGTTTATTGTTGCTCAATGAATCTCAGAATGGAGGTGGAATCAACACAGAGCTGTGTGAGTATGAACATGCACATCCATGAAGGCAACAGATAATACTCTTCGTGATCTTCGTGTAGCTGAACTCTAATTCAAGTAACCAAGAGGAACCTTTAAGATGATCAGACTAGTCCTGGTCATCTGGTCTGAGTTTAGTATTTATTAAAAAATAATTTTAAAATTGATATTTAATAAATAATCAATACAACTTAAATGTAGGTTCATAGACTTACTTTTATATTAAGCAGACTATTCAAAGTAAGTATCCCACAAACTCTGCTTCCCTCCCATATCAAGACGGTTTGACCCAACCTGGCACACGCCCTGTCATAACCTGTTAACCACTGCCGCAAACACGGAGAGACGAGTGCCACTGAATCCCGTCAGTTTTCAGACAACTATGTTTTAATTGGTTTTACGTCCACGAGTTGCAACCCACCCTTTCTGTGGAAAAAGTTTATGAAGCTAGCAACACCAAACATGCCAATCATTCTGGTAAGACTGAGTTTCTATAGACCTTAGTTTAGTCCTGATCTTCTACAGACCTCCTTTAGTACTGACACCACGTTGCTGGAGACCCAAAACCTATTGCTGATAACTCTTGAGGGAAGAACCAGAACCAGGACTGAGAGAGGCAGACTGTCAGACCCTGATGCAGTACAATGAGAGGTTTTCTAAAGGGACCCTGGTGCTCAGAAACAATACCACTTTAGTCCATAGGGGGCGCCAGAACCAACACAGAAAGAATGTTTCTCGTAGTAACTTTATTATCCTCACCTCTGACATCGAGGCAGACAGAATTGAAGGACCAATCACAAGGAAAGTCTTTCCAGGAACCATTTTCCATCAAAATGCAGTCTTCTATATTCCAGTTGTTGTTCGGTTCTCCAGGAAACCATCGTCTGAACTCCGTCTCCCCGGGTTTGAAGAAACTTGTGTTTGACAGTGACCAACTCCATTTGTGCACGTGATAAGACAGTCCGATCCAGGCAGGCTGAAAGCAATATTTCACTGTGTTATAGATAAAGAGACTTTCTAACGATGCTAACAGCTCTAACAAAGACAGCATGGCTCCAGTATATATTTACATAGGCAATGTTTGGCATAGATTGTCTTCACTTTAGATGATGTCACACAAAATACTTAACTAACGACTAGTGGCTATCTGAATTCATCATGAATTGCAGTATTATAATCAAATTATCTCAATAACCATCTATAATTTCTTAATTATTGTTTTGTATTATATATTACTTAATTTAAAAATGCAGAATACATCATTTATAAAGTCAAAAAAACAATCATAAAAATGCATAATAGTCAAGCTATTAATCAAGAATAAAACATTTATAACTGTTTTCATGAATTAATGGCTCATGATTGTCAATGTTGAATCAATGCTTTATAAATAATTAACTCATACTTAACTAATGCTAAATAGCTTATTGTTATTATAAAGTGTTATTGTATGTTGCATTAAATCATATTTATTATAGAAAAAATATAAATCTGTTAAGTAGATGTGTCAAATAAATGTCCCTCTGAAATGTAAGATAAACCAGCATTAAACTAAAAATACTCAGTAAAGTACAAGTACACACTGAGGTCCAGGTCATCTGCATACATTCCACCACTGTGAGAATGCAATAGTTCAGACCACCTGTCACTGAGTCACTGACGTAATGAAACTCACTGAGTGGACCGTTGTCTTCAGGGTCTCCAGGGTCTCCAGGTCCTCCAGGTCTCGTATGGTGGCCAGGTCCTTGTAGTTCTCTCTGCAGTGACTCTGTGCTTCAGCCATGGTCATCAGCTCATCAACAGCATGGTAGTGACGTACAGCAGCTGATGAGACGGCACA
The DNA here is from genome assembly GCA_036178185.1 of Liparis tanakae. Lineage (NCBI taxonomy): Eukaryota > Metazoa > Chordata > Actinopteri > Perciformes > Liparidae > Liparis > Liparis tanakae. The sequence goes on from CM070097.1 coordinate 2,817,338, forward strand.
CAGTCCTGGATGGACAAAAGGCAAATTGATTACATTTAATATAATAACTTATGCTGCATTCACACCAAGTGTTGAGTAGATCTCGTGCAAAGTCAATGCACAGACGTGATTGGTCACAAATGCCGTGAATTTTTGCCGGTCTGGCTGAATGACGCATAAAATTTAGCAAAGCGAAATAATATGCCCGACACCGAGTTGAGACGCTCCGGCCGTCATCACTGACGTTGTGCCGTTGATTAATCTAACTGGCTGTCCCACGATTTGGGGAGTTCCACAACAAGTATAAAGCATAAATAGTGGTTATTTATTCTATGGTGGATGGAGGGAATTTTAACCACAGAGTAAAGCCACAGAGATGAGCAACGGCCCATGTAAGGATGAGAATGAAGCGAATAAAGACAATGAAGAGAATGACGTGGATGACGCAAGGAATTCACAAAAAGCCGTGCGAGTAAAGCTTTTGGTGTGAACGCAGCATTAGCTCACTCATGCAAAGTATACTTCTACATGAAAGTAAAAAACATCAACATAGAAGTCGAAGTAAGAAGAATGTCAACAAAACACATTGTGAAACAGTATTATTACAATGTAAAATAATGATAATTAAAGCTGCGAGCAGCGATGAACAGGTCCTCGCTCATCTCCGCTCGGCCGAGGACACATGCATGCCGGTCGGACGTTTTGCCATTTGTCACATATTGACTAAGAATAAAATTAGGCGTGCAGATATACTCAGGTCGTGACTTGTAATGAGCATGACAAGTTTGGGGTAGATTCGAGTAAGTTCAGTTGAGACACGAGGTGGCGCTTTGAGTATGTGAACATATTTATGGATCATGAGTAAAGTGTCATGTAAATTAAATGCAAAAATCTATGGTGCGTTAGCCTGGAATCGAACACAGATCTCTGGGTGACAAGACAAGCGCTTATTGCTCTACGCCACCAAACAGATGAAATTGTATGGTAACATTATTTTTAAATTGAATAGATGATGTTCTTTTAACTTTTTTAAAAGCTGTTTGTAGTTGTATGAGAAATGTGTTTGTTTCTTCATGTGAATGTGTTCAGGCATTGACTGGCATCATGCATGATCTTTTTTGGAAGGATTGGATGAGTTAAAGCAGTAGCTTATAACATATCAATATCAAAGAAAGTGGGCATTTATTGCAGTGCTCATAACGACAAGACTGTACGTGAAAAGTCATTTTTTCCCCGCAGTGTTCATTGTTTGAGTCTTGAGATTCTATCAAAATGATTTGAGACGATTCTTTTTGCGTTTTGTGGGAGATGGCAAATTCAAGCAAAAAACGCCCCAAAATACGTCGCAATATTGTTGAGGTTACAAGCATTAAAAAACTAGCCTGAAGATGTCATACTCAGAATTCTAAATGTATAACAGCAATAAATGGCAAATTCAAGCAAAAAACGCCCCAAAATACGTCGCTATATTGTTGAGGTTACAAGCATTAAAAAACAAGATACACCCCTAAAATGTTAGTTGGGCTAAAGATGCTTAACACAATAACAATTTTTAAAAAGATGACTTTGAAAATTTGGTATGAAACGCATTCCAGCATGTCGGAGAACTATCCAATTATCTGTTTTTCACTAAATTAAAAATACTGGGTGAGGAGCAATTTTTGAAAGCTGAATTTCGAGGTCCATGTCATCCATCTATTTTCAACAAGCCAGACAAGAATCGTAACAATTTCAATAGGGTCCTCTCGGACGGACTTTTTCAGTCGCTCGGACCCTATAGTTCAGACTTATATAGCGCTTTTCTAAGTACACGAAGATGCTTAAAGATGGGGAAATAATAAAAAGAGAGGAAACTCTTACCTGACATGATAACGACGCTCAGAAGAAGTTTGTTCATCCTCGTCGAACCTCTGTTCCTGTGTCAGGCAAGAGTTGTTGTCCAACACCGACTGTTGTGACTGTTGATGTGCAGCTCATGCAAAGTACAGCCAACAACAACCATTTCTCTAATGGACTTAGGTGTGAGCAAGCATAGGGCCTGTAAAGGCGGGAGCAAGCATTGGGCTGGTTGCTCTCCTTTACAGGCCCAAAGATTGCTCCTGCTTGCCATTGCAGGCCACACATGCCCTGGCTGCACACAAATGAGCACCGAGCTCAGACTCTCGCACCCCTGGTGTGTAAAGGTAAAAGAGATTTAATAAAAATCATATTTGTGTCTTTATTTTTCTTTGATGGTTAACCAATGACCTGGTTTAGGTTGGTAGGAAATTTACAATTGGCGAACTGTTGTTTGTACTTGAATTTTTAAAAGCAAGTTAATGTCAGGATCTGGAGTTTGTGTTTTGTGTTATGTCTTGTTTTGAAGTCTGTGTCTTCTTGTCTGCCGTGCTCCTGATTGTTTCCTCCTGTGTGATTGCTGGCCCCGTCCTCATTGTGTCCACCTGTGTCTCGTTCCCCGTTGTCCAATCACCTCTCACCTTGCCTGTGTATGTAAACCCTGTTTGTCTCATTCCCAGTGTGTTGTCGTATTGTTTGGTCCGCGGTTTTTGTCGTCCTGTTTCATAGTTAAAATCATAGTTCATAGTTCAAGATTAAATATTGTTTTTTGCATCATGTCGGCTTTTGGGTCCTCTCTCTTTGCGACATCCGCGGCTGTTCGTGACAGAACGACGCCACCTTCAATGGACCCAGCCTTTGGTTCCCGCTTCTGGACTTCCGCCTGGCAAGCCCGAACTCAGATCCTTCTCGAGGAGTTACAGGAGTCTCTCCGGGTCGTTAAGGCCAGGGCGCCGGTTCGAGTCCCCGGCATTCCGTCGCCGGTTCAAGTCCCCGGCGTTCCTGTTCCTGTCCCCGGCTTTCCGTCGCCTGTTCCTGTCACCGGTTCCTGTCCCCGGCTTTCCATTGCCGGTTCCAGTTCCCGGCGTTCCTGTTCCAGTCACCGGCGTTCCGGCGCTGGTTCCAGTCACCGGCGTCCCACTCCCCTGTGTTCCGGATCCAGTCCCTGATGTCCCAGTCCCCTGTGTTCCCGATGTTCCGGATCCAGTCCCCCGTGTCAAGTCCAGTCTAGCCCCAGTCCCCCGTGTCAAGTCCAGTCTAGCCCCAGTTCCCCGTGTCAAGTCCAGTCTAGCCCCAGTTCCCCGTGTCAAGTCCAGTCTAGCCCCAGTTCCCCGTGTCAAGTCCAGTCTAGCCCCAGTTCCCCGTGTCAAGTCTAGCCCCAGTTCCCCGTGTCCAGTCCAGTCCAGCCCCAGTTCCCCGTGTCAAGTCCAGTCCAGCCCCAGTTCCCCGTGACCCCTCCAGTCCAGCCCCAGTTCCCCGTGACCCCTCCAGTCCAGCACCAGTTCCCCGTGACCCCTCCCGTCCAGCCCCGGATCCCCCTGTCTCTTCTCCTGGTCCCGGTCCCCTGGCCCCACGTTCCTGTCCTCCGGCCCGCCCCCCCGGAGCCCGTCCCTCGGCGAGTTGGTCGTCCGCTGGCCCGCCCCCCGGACTCTGTCCGTCATACCCTTGGCCCCTCCTCCGGCTCCCCTCCACCCACCCTTTTTTTTGAGCATTTCTTTGGACGTCTGGAATCCGTCCCTTGAGGGGGGGTACTGTCAGGATCTGGAGTTTGTGTTTTGTGTTATGTCTTGTTTTGAAGTCTGTGTCTTCTTGTCTGCCGTGCTCCTAATTGTTTCCTCCTGTGTGATTGCTGTCTTCCTGTTTCATAGTTAAGGTCATAGTTCAAGATTAAATATTGTTTTTTTGCATCATGTCGGCTTTTGGGTCCTCTCTCTTTGCGACATCCGCGGCCGTTCGCGACAGTTAAAACCCAATGGTTTAGATATATCTGTGAAAGAAGGTACAAATGAATAAATTACGCACTCTCGTTCCTTTAGATGACTCATTCAATTTTCATAGTGGGTTCCTTTGGAAATTAAAATAAGATGTTTTCAATATTAATCTATTATAAAAGATATATATAAAAATATATTTAATATCGTAATGTTTTCTTTGGTTAATCAATGTTTGCTAGCCGGTTAGGCTAAGGAAGACCTCTTCCCTGGATAAAGGGAAGGACATATTATTTGACTATACTGGAAGTGGCTGCACTTGAAATGTACCCTAATGTGAGGAGAGTGAGTTATCTTCCATACATATCAGATACAGTAATGTGTAGTATTGTTTTATAACAGGCACGGTGTGTCTTCACAACCATACAATATTTTATAAAATCAGAGTTTTAATATTTCCACCAGTGTTAGAACAAAAATATGTTTTAAATATCTAAATGTGACTATTTTTATTAATAGTCTGAATTCTTGTGGACTCAGCTTCGCTATTGGGATAATTTGGTGGACAACTTAATGTCTTAGATGGCATATCTAATTGAATGTGGAGCATTTGTTTTTGTGTGTTAAGCATAGTCACTTTGCCCCAGAGCCCTTCAGACGCGCACACACTTTACCTGCAACGGCGTCAGAGAGGGGCAGAAGACAGACCTCATGCAATGTGTTGGAACCAGTGTATTTGTATTTGTTATATGCCCTCTAGCAGCACCTAGTGGCGATTATAAATAGCTGCACGGAGTAACTCACAAACACGGAGTAACCGGAAGTGACGTTCAGGAAGTGACGTTAGGAAGTTCCTTTTGGCCCCACAAACTCACGGAGTGACAATCGGTTTATAATCTGCGCAATCCTCGCTTTAAAGTCCAATAAATCGGCTTCATCCGTAAATCATTCACTGCTTACATTTATACAAAAAAGGTTAGGGTAATATTTCTTTGTTTTGAATACAGATTTAGTGATTTGTTAGTTACTGTCAAATGCATGATGGATATACTATTATACTTACAAAGGTTTATGTTTTGTGCTCTTTTTCAGTTTTACAAAATATTACATTTTCCACCATTAAATCTGCCAAATACAACTGTCTGTTCCTTCGAGAATACGGTGCTGGAAAATGTATTGTTAAGCTGGCTGTTTTTTAAAAACGTTTTATACAACAACCGTAAGCAAAAACAGTACATGCAGTGAGAAATCAGCCCTTTTGTACATTGTGGACAAAACCAGTAAGAAAAAAGTTTCTCTGGTCTTTGGATATCCCACAACTCTTTCTTATCTGAAATTGTGAGTATCAATGCTAACATGCTAATCAGGTTTTTTCTTTGACATAAGGGCTATGTCTGACTTTTTCAATATCTGCTGAAATGTTGCTTTATCTGAAATTAAATAAATATCATCTGCATTTTACATCAATTAGTCTGTGAGTACATTAGAGCAATTTTGTAGTAGTGACAACTTCATTGTGAGTAACATTCTAAGCACATGGACCAGGGTAAAAAGGGTGTTTAATATTGATAAAAATAGAAAATACTCTTTTTATGCACCGATTGTTAATAACCCCAATTTTATCCCTTCTTGTATTGACCATGGTTTTAAAGAATGGAACACACATGGAATCCAGGTGATAAATGATCTCTATAAAAGTGGTACCATAAAGTCTTTTAAACAACTTCAGGATGAGTATGGGCTACCCAAAACACAGTTTTTCCGTTTCTTACAAATTCGTAGTTTCTTAAACTCTGTACCCTACTACAAAGAAGGTTGTGGACCAGAGCCGATTGAATCTGTGATTCACCAAGTCTGTCAGCTGAAGAAGAAAAAAACAAGCTATATTTATCATAAACTGATCTCCTTAAGTAAATTAAATACTCATAGCAACAGAAAATCATGGGAAATGGATCTTAAAACTACAATTACCGATCACCAATGGAAAACAATCATGTTAAATAGTAAAAAACTATGTAGTAGTTATATAAAATTATACATAAACTACAAACTACCCCATTTACTAGGAGCAAATATGACAAAGACTGTTCTGGCGTATGTATAAGGTGCAAGTAGCATGCTGGTACCTATGTGCATTTAATTTGGCTCTGCCCGGAAATTCATAAGTTTTGGATTGAAATTGGAAACCAAATATCTTCCATAATAAAATGCCCTCTTGAGCTCAATCCTCTTATATGTATCCTAGGCCTACACTCTGCCTCCCCTGTACTAAACAGACAGGAAAATCCTCAGCCTTCTGTGGTACTGCGCTCGGCTGTCTATCCTACAGCAGTGGATGGACAGCACCACACCGTCTGTCTGTAGTTGGCTTCACAATGCCCTCCAGCTGCTGCCTCTGGAAAGACTCACGCATGTCCTCCAAGGAGACATGAATGGGTTCTTTTCCATCTGGAATCCTTTTATGGATTTTATTGGCGAGGACTATGCCGAAACCATAAGAAGAGGTTTTGCAATCTTGGGACCCAAGTGACTCTGTGAAAGATGGTTATAGTTGGTTCAATATGGAAGATGATCATTTATGATTTATGATTCATGTTTGTGTTTTTTTATTTATTTTTTATTTATTCTTATTATTTTATTTGTCTGATTGTTCGTATAGTTGGTTGTTTTGTCATTTTTGCACTTATTCATTTTTGATTGTCTGGTGTAACTTGTAAAAATGTAAAATAAAATGATTGAAAGAAAGAGCAATTTTGCCATGGACAAACATTGTATTTTAAGGGTAATTTCTGGAGAAAAAAAACTATAAACATATAAATTGTGTTATTTTAACATATATTTATGTTGTAATATGTAACACACATCCTTTTAAAATTACATTTAGCTGACGATTTTATCCAAAGCGACTTAAAATCATGTTACATTCATACAGTGTAGACAACAGCTATAGGGAGTATTTCAGCGTCTGAAAGTCAAAGACACATCAACTAGGGCTGGGATTGAAGATCTAATCTGTTAACTTAAAGTTGGACCTGCTAACCACTGACCCACTATTGAGCCAGCATGTGTTCAATGTGTTGAAAGCAACACAAGACGTGTTGTCCTTAACTAGACACAAAGGTGTGTTTAAAAATGAACACACAATGTGTTATTTTTAAGACGCCTGTTTGAGTGTGGGAAAAATCATGAAATCATGAAAAAATACAAAAGTAGGACATCTGAACCTCGTCCTTTTTGTCTTTTCCTCCAAAAATTCCATGTTCACAGGAAACAATTCAGTTTTGTTATGGCTAAAAAACTAATTTGATAGGTTCAGGAAAATATACAAAGTGTGGTAAGTTACAGAAAATATCACAAAATTCTAGTATGCGAAGTACAAGTACACAAGTTTACGTGAGTTTGCTTTTCTCGTTTCACATGGGGAACGAATATCAGTCTCCTGCGTCTAACTCGTCCACCTCTCCCGCTCTTATCTTTATACTTCCTTCTTCATGATTACGTGAATAACATACGAATTATGTCTGTGGGAGAGGAACTCCACACTTCTACGATACTATTGCTGTTCCTTCTGTCAAATTACATCTAATTACGTCTATCCATCCTTGTGAAGGATCCCCCTCTGTTGCTCTCCTAAAGCTTTTTTCTATTTTTTAGGGGGGAGTTTTTCCTGATCCAATGTAAGGTCCAAGGTCAGGGATGTCATATTTGTACAGATTGTAAAGCTCTCCGAGGAAAAGTTGTTATTTTGGTTAAACAAAATTAATTGAATTATAGGCAACTGAATTTTCTCTCCGGAATGCCACATTTTCATTAACACCTGGACCCAGCGCCACATATACGAAGCCATTCTGGATCAAATTTCAGAACGGAACTGTAGAGTGTCGTCCGTCATCTTCTTCTTGTAGTCTTCGTCAAACTGTTCACTCTGGGCCGCAGAGAAATGGTTCTTCCAGTCACCAACTTTCCCTGTGAATCCGCATAAAATCATGCAGGTGTTTTTTCAGGTATTTTTTGTTGTTTACATGTCACACACATTTTATTCATCAGTTTACCTTTTCTCATGAAAGGAGAAATTTTGAAATCCATAACCTGGTTGGTCGAGTAGTTGGCCATGTTGTCCTTTTTCATGTTATCAAAATGCACTCCATTCGTAACTCTTTTCTTTACCTCGTCCGAACAGGACAAACCAAGAAAGCAGCAGAGTTTGTCTATTTCCCGTCCGGTGTCCTGGAAACAGAGTCAGATATCATTGTTTCATTATTACCAGCCGGAGAAGGAAAGTAGCTTGAGTAGGAAGAGCCGCAACAACAACTAGATCACCTCAGACAGATCTTCGTAGAACATGTAATGGAGTTTCGCGTAAGTCTGTTTCTTCTTCCACCAGCCGTTCACATGGTTGTGCCAGGATCCAAACACCACTGAGGCCACAGAACCAAATATGCATTGTTCAGCAATGTTCATCAGAAATCTGAGCGTCTCATATGTTGTCGTGTTTTCACACGTACCTTTTCCATCCATGAATCTGTGGAGGTAGTTGCTCCAGTCTCCGGGCTCCGGCTCAACTTGGTTCATGCGATCAAAGTGAAAATAAGACACCACGTTGTCTTTGGCATTACGGGCCACGTACACGACCTACGGAAGAAGAACACGCTTCAATGATTGGAAGACTAGCGTTATATAAATATTGGACATGGGACACTAAAGTAAGGGTATCTCTTAATAAATATGCTACTATAGGATTTCTATCCCAATCTCAGACCCCTCTTTCTAACGACTCCACCTGTGTGAGTAATACAGATACTATTTTGACGGGAACCTAATAATCACAATTATTAGGGAAGGCGCTAAACATACAAAATAGTTGCTGAGACGTACTACAACATTACACTCTGCAGATACGACTGCACAAAGAGAATGGCTGCACGCTGGCCTTTGGTCATCTTTTATAATATAATTGATGTATATTAACACTATGAATAAATATCTCTATTCATATATATTTAATAAGGATGTGTATAGGTATGTACTTTATATATGTACATATATATATATATATATATATATATATATATATATATATATATATATATATCAGGACAAGAAATTTGTCTGAATCGACCAAAAAAGGAAGTGATCCAGCCACAACAACGGTCATGTGAGTTGTGGAGTTGGGGATCTCATCCCCCTCCGTACTCACCCTGCAGTTTTGCTCCCAAAAGGACTTTGGGATGAACTGGACTGGAAAGTGAGTTTTGATGAGTCGAGGGGAGGTGGCGAGGTTGTCCACCATGTCTTTCCCTGTGTGAAGAGGTGAAGATGGAGTGAGCAAAGCGTTGAAGCTGAACAGCGATTGGATAGCTTCTTGACAGCTGCGGTGAGGTAAATACCTGAAAACGCAGATGGGATGAAGATCTCCAAGAAAGGAACTCTATCATATATCGGGATGTCCTTCTGGCGCTCTGTCTCACCAAAATACAGCAGGTCAAGGATGTAGGAGACCCAGGTGGTTCCTTAATGACAGGAAGAGAGAGACAGAGAGGAACATCAGGTGATCACAACCACTCACCTCCTCGGGACATCGTTTCTTATGAGCTATAAATCATCCACACCAAACGTGTTATGTTGATGGGTTACCTGCTTTGGGGTATGTCGCAATGAGTATATCATCCGGCCGGGCCTGAAAGTTTTGAATGTTCTCCCAGTTGTCTGTGAAGTAGTGGGTCATCGAGACTCCGTGGAAATCAAACAGTTCTGGTCGAGGCGCTGACTGAAAAGACAAAAATCAATACACAGAGAGCATGTGATCATTTCAGGAGAGTAATTGACTGAGAGGAAAAGACACTGAAGTCAGAATAAAAATGTAACTTCTAGACATCTGCTTCATACCTGCATGTCGCTAGATTTATTTATTTATTATGCATGCGTTTTAGCCAATGCCAACAACAAATCAACCCGATGTGAGAGTAAAAGCCGATGCTGGGGTTGGTCGCAGCGATGCAGCGGGACCAGGCAAAGGCTAGCCGCCAGCTCCTGGGGGCACTCCAGGACCAGTCCGCAAGGCAGACCTACGCCCTTGAGCAGCTGTGGTTACCCCCCCCCCGCCACACTCCCAAAAATACCATATGGCTCTCAATGTAATATATTTAGGAATATTTGGCTTTTATGGCTCTCTCAGTCAAAACGTGTCCTGACCCCTGGTTTAGGCCAATCTGTGTGTGCATATGTGCATCTGTCTCCATAATGGAGCAGTAGGTACTGAGGAGCGGGCGGGAGAGTGGACAGTAGAGGCACAGTGTGCAGTCTTTGATAATAACAGATATTACTAAATATCCGTCCTGTTTGCTGATCCTTTGGTGCTTGGGGGAGAAACCTACTGGTGACAGACACATACGTGTTACACTTGTTTTATCATACACTGAATGTAAATCACTTTCTCAATGAACCAAGCTATGAACTGTTGTAAACAATGGATATCCGGAACCCCAAAAAAGATTGCACCCTGGTAGACATACACTGCCATACCGCTCCCCCTTGGGGCTTAGCCCCCCTTTCTTTGAATCCTGCAAACACCCCTGTGCATAACTCAAATCACTTTTCTTGCTAGCCTCTTTGACTACTGAGCTGCTGCAGCAAAAGCATGTTCCTCTTTCTTAGATTATTAGAGGCACATACCTTGTGCAGATCAAAAGACATGCTTTACTGCTGCTGGTTCCTCTGCTGTATACTTGTATCTTCTTCAGCTGTAGTTCAAGACCAGGAAAGCAAACTGTTCTCTTTCCTCCCACTTCGTGTTGCCAAATACTTCAACCTTTGTATTTGGACGCTCAGTGCCAGATGTGATTATGGAGCTCCCGCCCTTTAGCTCTCCGGTTTCCCTGTATAAGCAGAATCATGTGACTGTGAAGAAAAAAAAAGAAGCCTTTTTAACCCTTTATTGACCTCACCAAGAAAAAAGTAAAGGAAAAAAAATGTCCTTGCATTTTGTTATTCTCTGGGCAGTGATAACAACAATCTACGAACATTTCTTTAACAACCTCACAGTTTTGTAAATACAGGTATCTAAACCAGTGGTTCTCAAATGGGGGTCCGCGTACCCCTAGGGGTACGTGAAGGCACTCCTATTATGTTTAGGAAAATAAACAACGTTTGTTAGGTTTGGGAAAATATCACAAAATTCCAGTACACGAAGTACACAAGTTTACATGAGTTTGCTTTTCTCGTTTCACATGGGGAACGAATATCAGTCTCCTGCGTCTAACTCGTCCACCTCTCCCTCCCTTTATCTTTGTACTTCCTTGTTCATGATTACATGAATAACCTACACAATATGTCTGTGGGAGAAGAACTCCACACTTCTACGATACCATTACTGTTCATTATGTACACATGACATATAGTACTTCTGTCCATTCTGGAGAGGGATCCCCCTCTGTTGCTCTCCTAAAGCTTTTTTAAAAAATTTTGGGGGGAGTTTTTCCTGATCCAATGTAAGGTCAAAGGTCAGGGATGTCGTATGTGTACAGATTTTAATGCCCTCCGGGGTAGATTTGTGATTTTGGTTACATAAAACTAATTGAATTATTGGCTCATGGGAATGCCACATTTTCATTAACACCTGGACCCAGCGCCACATATACGAAGCCATTCTGGATCAAATTTCAGAACGGAACTGTAGAGTGTCGTCCGTCATCTTCTTCTTGTAGTCTTCGTCAAACTGTTCACTCTGGTCCGCAGAGAAATGGTTCTTCCAGTCACCAACTTTCCCTGTGAATCCGCATAAAATCATGTAGGTGTTTTTTCAGGTATTTTTTGTTGTTTACATGTCACACACATTTTATTCATCAGTTTACCTTTTCTCATGAAAGGAGAAATTTTGAAATCCATAACCTGGTTGGTCGAGTAGTTGGCCATGTTGTCCTTTTTCATGTTATCAAAATGCACTCCATTCGTAACTCTTTTCTTTACCTCGTCCGAACAGGACAAACCAAGAAAGCAGCAGAGTTTGTCTATTTCCCGTCCGGTGTCCTGGAAACAGAGTCAGATATCATTGTTTCATTATTACCAGCCGGAGAAGGAAAGTAGCTTGAGTAGGAAGAGCCGCAACAACAACTAGATCACCTCAGACAGATCTTCGTAGAACATGTAATGGAGTTTCGCGTAAGTCTGTTTCTTCTTCCACCAGCCGTTCACATGGTTGTGCCAGGATCCAAACACCACTGAGGCCACAGAACCAAATATGCATTGTTCAGCAATGTTCATCAGAAATCTGAGCGTCTCATATGTTGTCGTGTTTTCACACGTACCTTTTCCATCCATGAATCTGTGGAAGTAGTTGCTCCAGTCTCCGGGCTCCGGCTGGACAATGTTCATGCGATCAAAGTGAAAATAAGACACCACGTTGTCTTTGGCATTACGGGCCACGTACACGACCTACGGAAGAAGAACACGCTTCAATGATTGGAAGACTAGCGTTATATAAATATTGGACATGGGACACTAAAGTAAGAGTTTCTCTCATGTATCTCTTAATAAATATGCTACTATAGGATTTCTAATAGACCATCTGGCTGAGAGTGACACACCCTGTTTCATCCCAATCTCAGACCCCTCTTTCTAACGACCCTACCTGTGTTAGTAATACAGATACTATTTTGACAGGAATCTAATAATCACACTTATTAGGGGAGGCGCTATACATACAAAATAGTTGCTGTGACGTACTACAACATTACCAAGTGAATGGCTACACGCTGGCCTTTGGTCATCTTTTATAATATAATTGATGTATCTTCACACTAAATAAAGATCTCTACTCATATATATATATATATATATATATATATATATATATATATATAATAAGGATGTGTATATGTATGTATGTGTATATATTTATTACCCTCATGGAGGTATTAACCTCTATCATCACTGATGCCAACATTTCACTCGCGTGACCATCACATTTTTTGTCCGACACGATAATTACATCCACAATGTATGTGCGATTGTTTTCATTCCCATGTTGGCTCCTTAATTATTAAATCTTAAACCAAACAGTGTACTCAACGGCCTCCACGGGAAAGCTGTTGACGACAATCCGCTTAAAGTAACTTGTATAATCATTCCCAAACACACTTCTACTAATATGGTAGTATAATATCTAGATTAATGTCAACCCACTTTGCCAATGGGCCAATATTGATCCGCAATGAAGAAGAATCATTGCACCAGTCATGATTACGGTTGTGGAGCTGGGGATCTCATCCCCCTCCGTACTCACCCTGCAGTTTTGCTCCCAAAAGGACTTTGGCACAAACTGAACTGGAAAGTGAGTTTTGATGAGTCGAGGGGAGGTGGCGAGGTTGTCCACCTTGTCTTTCCCTGTGTGAAGAGGTGAAGATGGAGTGAGCAAAGCGTTGAAGCTGAACAGCGATTGGATAGCTTCTTGACAGCTGCGGTGAGGTAAATACCTGAAAACACAGATGGGACGAAGATCTCCAAGAAAGGAACTCTATCATATATCGGGATGTCCTTCTGGCGCTCTGTCTCACCAAAATACAGCAGGTCAAGGATGTAGGAGACCCAGGTGGTTCCTTAATGACAGGAAGAGAGAGACAGAGAGGAACATCAGGTGATCACAACCACTCACCTCCTCGGGACATCGTTTCTTATGAGCTATAAATCATCCACACCAAACGTGTTATGTTGATGGGTTACCTGCTTTGGGGTATGTCGCAATGAGTATATCATCCGGCCGGGCCTGAAAGTTTTGAATGTTCTCCCAGTTGTCTGTGAAGTAGTGGGTCATCGAGACTCCGTGGAAATCAAACAGTTCTGGTCGAGGCGCTGACTGAAAAGACAAAAATCAATACACAGAGAGCATGTGATCATTTCAGGAGAGTAATTGACTGAGAGGAAAAGAACGCAAACGTTGTTCACTGTCAGTCGCAGACACTGAAGTCAGAATAAAAATGTAACTTCTAGACATCTGCTTCATACTTGCATAGCGCTTGATTTATTTATTCATTATGCATACACTTTAGCAAATGTCAAAAAGAAATCAACCCGATGTGAGAGTAAAAGCACTCCTGGTCCTGGAGTGGGGGCACTCCAGGACCAGTCCGCAAGGCAAACCTACGCCCTTGAGTACTTGTGGTTACCCCCTGGTCCCCGCGGCCCGTCACCCCTGCTCCCTGTGTCCCGTCGGCGGCTCCAGTTCCCCATGCTCTGTCCCGGCTGGCTCCAGCTCCCCATCCCCCTCCTCCTGAGCCCGGTTCCCCAGAGCCTCCTCCTCTCCCGTTCTCATGGGGGGAGGGGGAGTAGGTTAGGCCGGATGGAGCCCCGGCCTAAGTTGGGCGGTGTGGGTATGTGGCAGCTGTGGAGGTGTGTGGTTCAGGGAACGGTGTCTAATTGGCCTCAGCTCCTGGCTGATCGGTAATCAACCAATCAGGGTGTGTGTATCTCCATAAAGGATCAGCAGGGACTGGGGAGAAGGGGCAGAGCAGAGGCGCAGTCTGCGGTTTCAGGGAACGGTGTCAAATTGGCCTCAGCTGGTGGCTGATGGTTAATCAGCAACAGCTTAGGCCAATCTGTGTGTGCATATGTGCAGCTGTCTCCATAAAGAAGCAGTAGGGACTGAGGAGCGGGCGGAAGAGTGGAGAGTAGAGGCACAGGCCGTGTCTACTACCGGACATTTGAACTCTTCGAGCACTGACTTTCAGTGCTTAGGGCGCCACACTGACAAAACCAGCAGAATTTTTTTTAAATGCGCTGGTTCAGGTAGACCTATTTTGCAGGCAAATTACGTGAATATGTCGACAACGCTCGCTGTGGACACTTGCGGGGAGGCATCATGAAGGAGTTATGCTTGGTGGATATTGGGCTGATTTTATTGGCCATTGGGCTGGTTTTGATTGGTCATTGGTTTGGTTTTGTCACACAGACCTGGCAACCCTGTCCCGGCTTAATTTCGCAGGTGCCGTGAACAGATTTGCGTCTGTCACTTCAGCCAAGTGGTTAACGTAAGTGTTCCATTTGATATCAGCACTTATCAGCGACGGAGTGCACTACAGATGTCAGTGCACTGTATTGCAGTGTACTTCGTAAAGTGTCCGGTCGTAGACACGGCCACAGTGTGGAGTCTTTGATAACAACAGATATTACTAACTCATCCTTTGGTGCTTGGGGGAGAAACCTACTGGTGACAGACACAAACGTGTTACACTTGTTTTATCATACACTGAATGTAAATCACTTTCTCAAGGAACCAAGCTATGAACTGTTGTAAACAATGGATATCCGAGGTCCCAAAAAGGATTGCACCCTGGCAAACATACACTCTCATGCCGCTCCTCCTTGGGGCTTAGCCCCCCTTTCTTTAAATCCTGCAATCCCGAGCCCTATGTATAACTCAATCACTTTTCTTGCTTGCCTCTTTGACTACTGAGCTGCTTCAGCAAAAGCATGTTCCTCTTTCTTAGATTATTAGAGACACATACCGTATGCGGATCAAAAGACATACTTTACTGCTGCTGGTTCCTCTGCTGTATACTTGTATCTTCTTCAGCTGTAGTTCAAAACCAGCAAAGCAAACTGTTCTCTTTCCTCTCACTTCGTGTTGCCAAATACTTCAACCTTTGTATTTGGACATTCAGTGCCAGTTATGATAATAATAAAAGCTCCCGCCTCTTCCTTCTCCGTTTTTTCTTGTATACCCGGACACACGTGACTATCTTTTTTTTAACCCTTGCCCTCACCAAGAAATAATTAATGGAAAAAGAAAATCGTTGCATTTTGTTATTCTTTGGGGCAGTGATAACAATCTCCCAACATTTCTTTAATAGACCTCACAGTTTTGTAAATATAGGTGTCTAAACGGCCGAGAATTCAGTTCATGGTAAAAGCAGTTAAATATATACAAATACCAAAACAATAGAATTAGTAAAATACAATGCTAACCTATGGCAATAATAAACAGCATACATGTTAGAAACACTTCACATGTCTCATGTTCGGTGATAAGCTATCTTGTTTTTCATTCAAACAAAGGAAACACTGCAATACACAAAAAAACATTGCATTTATTCCATTTTACTCTAAACATTCCTCAACTGTGCATAAGATCCACTTTATTTCTCATAATTAGCTACATTGCATTGCTGGTTTG
The DNA here is from genome assembly GCA_036178185.1 of Liparis tanakae. Classification (NCBI taxonomy): domain Eukaryota; kingdom Metazoa; phylum Chordata; class Actinopteri; order Perciformes; family Liparidae; genus Liparis; species Liparis tanakae. Next base: position 2,833,250 of record CM070097.1, read on the forward strand.
CATCCAAACACATGTGTTTGGATGCAAACCATTGCACTTCTGACATTTCCATCTGGACACTCCCTTTGGACACACGTTGCACCTCCCACGATTGTCACAGTTTAGAGGCCAATGTTCACAGTTACCATAATGCACATCTCTCTATCATCCATTGAATCAAAAGAGGTATCCGCAGTCTCACTGCAGGAAACGTGCGTGGCCTTCCCCCGTAAAAGGATTTAGCATCGATCTATTGTTTGAAAACCAGAAAGGAAAACAAGTTTTAAACCATGTACTTTATAATGCTATTAATATGTTATGATACCAATATATGTCATTGGTTACTGTCTGAGGAAAAATGTGTTTAGAATTTCTCTTTCCTTTTATGGTTGGTTCTCTCTCCATGGCTGCTTAGGGAATTTACCTGATCCTGTGGGGTCACGGGAAAAGGTCACGAACCTAGACAGGCCAAATCTAATCACTCAGGGTTAAATAGTTGGTCTTTGGGAATGTGGATTGTCTTTGAGATTAGTTGTATTACTTCAACATACTTATTCAAGATATTCACATTCATTTACTTTTTACCAAAATATCAATATTTCAATATTTCTCATCAAATATTTAATGGAATACCATTACATATATCTTAACATTAGTTAATATTCATATGTATTTTTTTCATTTGAAATAATTACATTTATTATCTTAGAATTACTACGTTTACAATAAAATGAAAAATCAACCGTTCGGTAACAACTTTTTTTTTTGACGGGAAAGAATCATACTTATGAAATAATGTTTGCATATAAAAGATTTAATAACATTACATTTATCATATTTAGAACAATGAATCATCAGATGTGTTTTATTTCAAAGCAAATAATTCAACTGTTTGGTAAAGCACGTTTTAGTAAATTATAATAAGACTTCAAGTGCTGTAATATTTCGAATAAATTCACTTACCTTGAAAATGTGGCGCGCTAACTTCCTGTGAAGAGGCTAGCTGAGAAGGCGTACTTCTTAAAGACACAGTGACATCCACTAGATGTTTTTACAATGATGTGCCTCAACCAAGTAGAGATAGCTCAATCAGGTTAAGTTAAGGTCAATACATTTTGCAATGAGATATAGTGACTCAAATTGTGCGCTCACAAAATATAGAGCAAGCAGTTAAAGGGTTACATTTTTAAAAGTAAAGGTTTTACACACAAAAACTTGAAAATACTGCATCCACATTCAAAGACATGTCTTTACAGTGTGCATATGAGTTCAACTTAAAATGCATATTGCATAGTGCATTTGTGGTCAGATTATTTACAACAAAGCTGGTGTGTTCTTTTAACGGAAAAAACATGCAGTGTGTGTTAGGTAATCACCCTTTCCCTCTCATGTGATTAAGAGTCTTGGCACATCTTACTTGCCCTGCAGAGAGGAAGTTCAACAATGGAGCCCATGGACAAATGAGAAACAATGTGTTGCAACCTTTTAGTGACAAGATGTATTTAAATAACAAGTCAAATTGGATATATGTCTCTATTAACAGTATTGATTTATTATCTAACATTAAACTAATCGATTGATGGAAATTAGTTTTGAAAAACATTTAAATCCGGTGATACATTGATTAAAAAAGCTTCAATTTGATCCAATACTTCCCACAGATATTTCTACCACAGGACGGCCCTAATATGCCAACAACGTACACAATCGGAGAAATTTGGTATAGCTTTGTACTTCAAGTTATCAAAAGATTCAGATTCAATTGTATTCTCATTCCAGAGTACAAGTACTGGGACAACGAAATGTAGTTAGCGTCTGACCAGAGTATGAGAATACGTTGACAATCTTATCAACAATAAATCAACATAGGCCTTGTTATGCTTATCGCAAATGTTGTAACAAAACAAATCAGTACAAATATACCAAAGACATGTTTGAAGTGATTTAGGAGTACTTCTGCTCATATTTCTTTAATTATATTAAATAATATTCAATATTGTCATATGTCTGTGTACTTTACATTTGTATGTAAAATAAATGGATACATATCTGCTTATATGGTTAATGTACGGATCTTACTCAAAAATAAAATATATTTTTTATCTGTATTGAACTAAAAATTCCAGTACTGGTTGCCTACTTTTTTGTTTTGCTCATGCCACTGAAAGTTTAAGATAAAGCTAGAAAGTGGACCTTGATTTGAGATTATTTCGTTAAATAAAAGTTTCTTATACAAACAGAAACCTCACTAACAAAATAAGTATGAAGGCAGAGTAATCTGATATATTCATAAAATGTCAAATGTAAAAAGTACTATTTTCGGGTTTATTCAATGTTTAAAATACACCGAGCAACAGGAAGTGACGCATTCAGAAGCGACGTCGCCGGAAGTGAAAAACGTATACAACAAAGATGGCGTCTCCCGGCGGTGAAGCGTTGACTGTTACACACGTGGAGAAAAAGAATAAGGTAATCACGAATAAATCGTTGTTAAGAGTTTCTTAACTGTTGGCGTCAACAGCCGAGAGACACGAGCACGGCGCTTTTCAAACTGACGCAGACTACGTCGCGTTAGCTTTGCGAGCGTCGCGTAGCTAGCTCACGCGAGCGGCGCGCGTGCAGAGCCGCCGTTTCTGGGCACACATTCACTCGGGTCTGGTTTTCAAAGTTATGTTCTCCTCTTCAACAGCCTCCCGCTCGTTACTGGGAGGATCCTCCGCAGCAGCAAGAAGGGGAAGATGAAAACAAAGCGAGTAAAGACGGAGAGCAGACCGAACGACAGACACCGAAAGCAAAGAAAAGAAAAGAAAATGAAGATCAAGGAGATGGAAACCAATTCATATCAGGGGTGAGTGAATGGAAGGGCTTGTTTGTGTCTCATGCTGCTAACATTAAATGTCTAATATATATATATATATATATATATATATATATATATATATATATATATGAAATAATGTGTGTATTTACTGGCTAATGGTACTGTTCAGTCTATTTCTGTTGCATATGGACGTGTGTGTACAACATCAAACCTGAAGTATGGATGTGTGTGTCTAGGTTGTTTGGAAGCAGTAATTTTATGATTTCAACAGTTTGATAAAATATTTCCCCTTTTTGCTTTTAATGAAGTAACTTGTTATCCTCTTGTTCCAGCTGTTCGTTGAGTCACTATGTTTACGTCGAGTGAGACTTGTTTTTTTTCTTTCGATTCAATCAATTTGAAATATACATTTCCAATGCAGTATATTATTAATCTGAATCAAACTATCGTATTACATGTGTAACTGTGAAATGAAACCGTTGCATTTCTCCATGGCTGTTGTCGTAAGAGCGTTCCACTGAATGTTGTGGCGCGTCCCTTTGAACTGTGAAGCGGGCGTTGCAACCAGAATATGATATTTCATCTGTACTCTGATGTGGATTTTGCATTGATGCATCTTCCGGCTCAACATTAATTGACCTTCATCTTAATGTTTCACTAAATAAATCCAGTGGGTTTCTTCTCATCTCAGAAATCGGACCGTTTCCCCGGGCCTGCTCCTATTCCAGAGGACAGGCTGCAGAAGTTCAAGAGGAAAGAGAAAATGAAGAAGGTAAGCGCCCCACTGCGCCTCTTTTTTAAATATGTCTAGTAAATGTGTGGATTCAACACGCGTCTCATTCCCCTTTGTTCTGCTTCTTGTCACAGCCTCGCCGCCAGCATTACAAGCTGCAGGACATGATCGCTCGCTCTGAAGAAAACTCCGAAATGAGCCAGAAGCAAGCGGCTCGTCTGGACCTCCTGCTCCCAGAGGATGCTGGGTAATTCACTCTAAATGTTGTCTGGCCGCGCCGCGTCACAGAGATTAAATGATGACGAATGCCTCTACGATATCGCTGGTGACGACGTGTTTTCTTCTGATCTCAGGTTCCTAGAAGGCGATGAAGACGAGGACACCTGTACGATCTCTCAGGAGGACATCGCCGAGTCCGTCGACATAACGTCCAAGACGAAGGTGGGACTCTCGTGTAGATCTAGAGAGAGGTCTCTTCTTTTGATTACTGGTCTCTTTGAATCTTTTTTTTTATTGTTGAATGTTGATTTGTACCCAATTTATTTTATGTTCTTATTAGTAGATACTATTCAGGGGTTTAATTCCTGTTTTTAGATTATTTTAAAAAAGGATAATTGTAGAAAACAATTAAACTGCAGTTGGTGTGGAACAATACATTTTATTCTATATATTTAAAATGTGTTTTGTCTTTTATTTATTAATGAGTGTTTTCCCTCTCTCTCTGCCTCAGTATTTTGATCTGAAACTGTCTCAGTTTGGACCGTATCGAGTGGATTACAGCAAGACTGGCCGGTCAGTATCTCTCCAGACTCGTACGAACCCTGTGCGACGACTTTGTCTTCAGCTTTGCTTCCTTACCTAAAAATATGAGTTGGTCGGGCTTATTTTAGATTAGATTGAACTTTATTGTCATTACATAAAGTACAAGTCTTGATGCAGTTAGCATCTAACCAGAAGTGCAAAGCAGAAGAGTGCAGAGTATGCAGGTGGTGATATAAATATGTATAAAGTGCCGGTGTGACATCGATATGTGATATAAACTATAAACCACAAAAAACGGAATTGTTGATTTAAAGGTTTGAATTGTGTGTTTACCCCGATTCAGTCAAGTGCTGCTCGGCGGGCGCAGGGGCCACGTGGCGTGCATCGACTGGCATTCCAAAGAGCTCACGTGCGAGATCAACGTGATGGAGACCGTCAACGACGTGAAGTGAGTCATCCACCGAGCGCCACTTTGCGCGTCGTCCCCCCTTCTCTGTTCTGTAAGTAATCGTGTGTGTTGTGGTGCAGGTGGCTCCACAGCGAGGCCATGTATGCTGTGGCTCAGAAGAAGTGGCTGCACATCTACGACTCCAAAGGAATCGAGCTGCACTGCATCCGCAAGTTCAACGACGTCCTCCGCATGCAGTTCCTCCCCTACCACTTCCTGCTCGCCACGGCGGTGGGTTCCCCTTAAACCCGTTTGAGCACGATGTGATGGATGTTTATCATGACGCTATTGATGCAGTAGCAATGCCGGAATCTATCACAAACCTTGACCTGATGAATCTTTTTTTTTTTTTCTTCTCTTGGTTAAAAGTTAATTTTTCCTATAATCTAACAAGATTTAGAGGACCGTTGTTGCCATAGTTACACAAAAACAGTTGGCTAAGGCGACAAAAGTGTAAACGATATCCAGTTAACACGATATGAGTTTCCAAAACTATCCAGAAGATGTGTTTTCAAAGCCTGACACTCTGGCGCCCCCTTCAGGCGAAGTGGAGACATTAAACTATCACTGAAATACTTTGATACTCGAGAACTTTTCAGGCACGTTATAAATTATATAATTATGAGTCATTTTCTATGATTTCTTCAGGGCTCTAGAGATGAGAAAAAAATACATTAAATACAAAAAAATAAACCTTTTTAGAACAAAAACTTATTTACAGACTTATTGGAAACGTTTGAAACATTCCTACTGGAATTTGATTCTTCAAATGGTACATAGTAATATGAAATGTTATTCCTTTATTTTGTCCCACAGTGGGGAAATTTCAAAAATAATATATTAGTAATCAAAAAATAATTATCAAAACATTTAATTCATTTTAAAATAAATACATTTAAAATTAAAGATGAAATTAAATTAATTATCAAAAATAATATTATTATAATATTAGTGTAAGCTGCCATTTTTTTGCTGCAATTGTGCCATAAAACAAGGTTTAAACAGAATGAGGTTGACTAAGTAGCCATCCATAAAAAAATAAAAACCTTTGGTTGAATGACACAAATATATTTTTGTAATATTTTTCTTATAAATTGGCAAATTTAATTTCCAACGGCACGTGTATCCCGGGCCCACCCGCTGTGGACCCCGAGTTCAGGAAGCGCTGATCCGTTAACAACCGACTTCCCTCCCGCTCTGACCAAACCTTCCCGTCTCCAGAGCGCCACCAGTTTCCTGCAGTACCTGGACGTGTCCGTGGGGAAGGAGGTGGCCGCCATCTGCACCAAGACGGGCCGGCTGGACGTCATGTGCCAGAACCCCCACAACGCCGTCATCCACCTCGGCCACGCCAACGGCACGGTGACCCTCTGGACGCCCAATCAGAAAGAGGCCCTCGTCAAGATGCTGTGTCACCACGGCGGCGTGCGCTCCATCGCGGTGGACAAGACGGGAAGGTAAGTCAGCCCACGTTGCTCTCATGTAGGAAAACGGGCATTTCGGGTTTGTTCAGGATGCAGGAAGCTGCATAATTGGGAACTGGCTTCCGGCCAGCAGCTGGCGTCAACCACGCATGGTGTTACCTCATCAGGTAACTAATTAACTTCCATGCAACATTTGCGCCGTAGGCCCAACGAAGGGAGCTTTTTGTGACTCACCGAGCCGCAGTCACCCGCCAGTAGAAAGTACATCATTAATAATTAACTTAAATAGGGGCTATTGTCATGATTTATACGGATCGGCAGATTCAATGCGAGGTCACGGTCTATAAAAAGCTATTTCTCTGCGTCGGTCAACGAGTTCCGTTGCTCTTTGTATGTTTTATCCAAAAACAAAATGTAATATCTTTATTTATATATATATATATATATATATATATATATATATATATATATATATATATCCTTTTTTCATAGATTATTGGCGTATTTCTTTGATAGTTCTGATGAGACGGATGGATGTAACCCAATGTTCTAGATTAGATCTGGGGGAGAAAACGTGCGTCACCTGAAATAGTTGAGATTAAAAGAAAAGATTAAACCGGGCCGCTTCATATGTGGCGCGTGAATAATAATAAAAATTCCATTTCCTGTCCTCGTGAAACCTCGCGTCTTTGGACTTTACGCCACACACCTCGAAACCCGGACGTCATCTCGTTAAAGGGACTTTTTATTATGTATTACCGCGTCAGCTTTCATATCAGTCCAACCGCTGCGTTTATGGTTTGATTGGACTTTGGCACCATGTTCTCCGTGGCTCCAGCCTCTTATTCGCTAACTTATTGAATTGTTTTTATTGAACGTTGTATTTTTTTATTATGACTACAAAAATACTACATGTTCCTCGTTTAGCCAGCGTTCCATTGTCGTGTCCAGAAAGAACAGTGGGTGGTTGAAATTTCCCAACCAAGAAATCCATAAACTATTAACCGCTTTATTTATCGGGTTCAATATTATTACTTTTTGCTGCAGTTCCCTCAGCGTCCACCAGAGAGCAACCTGTTGTGTTCCCCTGTCGGCAGATACATGGTGACGTCTGGGATGGATAAGAAGCTGAAGGTTTACGACATTAGGACCTTCAAGCCCCTCAAGTCCTACTTCTTGCCCGCCGGAGCTTCCTGTCTGTCCCTGAGCCAGAGGGGCCTGCTGGCCGCGGCCACGGGCGACATTGTTCAGGTCACTATTTCCTCCTCGCTGCCCGGTTCGGGGTTTTGACGCAACGCTTTTGTTTTTAACGATCGGCTCACAGGAAGTGGTGCGTTACGAGAGCCGAGTGAACACAGCTGCACATATACCACCGTCAGCAAATGCACAGCGCTTCGCGGAAGAAGTGTCGATCCGAAAAGCACTTTGATTATATAATATTAAAGAAAAAGCATTATTATTATCTTTAATTATTTATTTATACAGTCGACCTGCTGAATTTTTTTTTTTTTTTTTTTTTTTTTTTTTTTGCATTAAGATCAACATTTTCCTTCTCACAAGTACAATTTCAGAATTTATTTAATTTAAAAAAAATTAAATATTTCTCAGATTTTCCCTTTTTTCTCTGAGAATGAACTCATCGTCTATCAGAGTCCCCAACACGTCACACGTTTCCTCCTGAGGGAGACGTTATGTCCAGAGTCCTACTCGCATTCAAATGTTTCCTGTTTGAGCCGACTGTTGAAACGCTGAACACAACTTTGCTACATTTTCTCCGAGTCACGTAGAAAATGTAGCAAATGTAGGTGGGATGACGTCACTTGTATCGAATAATGTTGGATCGGCATGTTTGGGTCAATCGACGTGCCGGCTGGCTAGTTTTGCCTTCGTGGTCAGATTTTAAAGCATATACACTACCGTTCAAAAGTTTGGGGTCACCCAATGAGACAACTTCGTGTTTTCCATGAAAACTCACTTTTATTTATCCAATGAATTGCAAAATGAATAGAAAATATCGTAAATACATTGACAAGGTTAGAACTAATGATTTTTATTTTAAATATGAATTGTGTTCTTCAGACTTCAAGCTCAAAAGGAAGGCCAGTTGAAAAACTTTTCTGACCAGCATAACTGTTTTCAGCTGTGCTAACATAACAAAAGGGTTTTCTAAAATTCTACCCCTCTGCTAGTCTTCTAAGGCGATAACACAATGTGCCATCAGAACACTGGAGATGGGCCTCTATACAACCGTGTAGATTTAATTTTATTAAAACTGATGTTTCAACCTAGAATAGTCATTTACCACGTTATAAAAATATAGAGTGCATTTCTTAATAATTTAATGTTATCTTCATTCAAAAAAACATGCTTTTCTTTGAAAAATAAGGACATTTCTCAGTGACCCCAAACTTTTGAACGGTAGTGTATATCTTAATATTGTAATTTTTTTAGACTGCATGTCTTTTTTAAACATAGAGGAACGTATTAGTTTGCGTGTGTGACATGATAATAACGATACTTGTGCTTTACCAGCTAGAGCGTCACTGAAAGGAGCCGCGACTTCATTGAACTAGAAAAAAAGAAATAAAAACAAGCTGTCCGTTTGCACACGTCCTTCATTCAAACCGGTGGCGAGGCGTCGGCGTCTCTTTGCGTATCGCGGCGTGTTTTTCTTTTCTCTCTTCATCCCCGTCCGTCTCCCTGCAGGTGTACAGAGACGTGTGGAGCGCCCCGGTGACCAAGCCCTACATGGCTCACAGGGTTCAGAAGACTGTGTGGGGGACGCACTTCTGTCCCTTCGAGGACGTCCTCGGGGTGGGGCACGGAGACGGCTTCACCAGCATGCTCGTCCCAGGTCCGCCTCCATCGGAACGCGTTTCACCAGTTTGCCGCATGGCCTCTTTCCTGTTTTCCTTCTTCTTTCAGTTCGCTGTTGTCATTTGCATTTGGCCCCGTTGTCCATCGCCCGTCTGCCACGTTTACCGCCACAGGTGCGGGAGAGCCGAACATCGACGGCCTGGATGCAAATCCGTACCGCAGTGCGAAGCAGAGGCAGGAGTGGGAGGTCAAAGCGCTGCTGGAGAAGGTCCAGCCAGAGCTCATCAGCCTGGACCCCACCGAGCTGGGGATGGTGGACCGCGCCGCCTCCGACGTGAAGCACCAGGACCGGGTCCAAGCTCTGGTGAGCGGATTTATGTTAGCAAAGTGTGTGTGTGTGTGTGTGTGTGTGTGTGTGTGTGTGTGTGTGTGTGTGTGTGTGTGTGTGTGTGTGTGTGTGTGTGTGTGTGTGTGTGTGTGTGTGTGTGTGTGTGTGTGTGTGTGTGTGTGTGTGTGTGTGTGTGTGTGTGTGTGTGTGTGTGTGTGTGTGTGTGTGTGTGTGTGTGTGTGTGTGTGTGTGTGTGACTGTTCACTGTTCACACCCTCCTAACAGCATTTGTTTTGTCTCGTATTCCCAGGGTTACGACCCACTTGCTACGGAGAAATTTGTTCCCAAGTATAAGAAAAAGGGTCGCAGCAAGTCCGGCAATGTTGAGAAGCGCAAGAGACAAGTTGGTCACGAGGACCAGAGGGTAAGTAATGCACAATATAGTGTGTGTGTGTATATATATATATAATGTGTATCTATACATGCATGCATGCATACATACATACAGTACCGTTCAAAAGTTTGGAGTCTATTAGAAATGTCCTTATTTTTCAAAGCAACTGTTTTCTTCAATAAAGATAAGATTAAATTAATATAAATCCTCTCTCTACATAGTTAATGTGTAATGACTATTCTCTGGTGTTTAATGAAGTCTCTACAGAGGTGTAGAGGCCCATCTCCATGTTCTAGTGGTACATTGTGTTATCGCCTTAGAAGACTAGCAGAGGGGTAGAAAACCCTTTTTATGTGAGCGCAGCTGAAAACAGTTATGCTGCTGAGAGAAGCTCTAAAACTGGCCTTCCTTTGAGCTACTAGAAGAACTACATTCATATTTACGATACAAATAATTATTTATATCCTTGTCAATGTCTTGACTATATTTTATATTCATTTTGCAATTAATTTGATAAATAAAAAGTTTTTATGAAAAACACAATTGTCTGGGTGTCCCCAAACCTTTGAACGGTAGAGTATTTTTAAGTGATGGATGTGGTGTTTCTTGTTGTATCCCGTAAGTGTGTGGCTCATCTCTCTCTTTCTCTTTCTCTCTCTCTCTCTCTCGTTCTCTCGACTTATTTACCTCAGGATGATATCCGGAAAACTGCGGAGGACCGGGTGAAGATTGAAAAAGAGAGGAAGAAGAAGGAGACGAAGGAGGCTGTGTTATCGAGCCAGAAGTCTGCGCTGGACAGATTCAAAAAGTAGAAGAGGAGAACTCTTTGTGCGGCCCGAAAAAGCCCCCTGACATCCTGTGGGCGGGACCTCTGAACTTCATTATAAAAGACACACACACATATTTTCAGGCATGTCTCTCCACCGAGGGTACGAGAGACGCAGATATTCTCCGAATGTCAGTGAAGACTCGTTCCAGTGGCGCTAGATTTGTCTGTGATCGATGTTTGAGTGCATTGATTGAGCAATTCTGCTTTTTAATGCCTGCAGCCTGGAGCGCTTCCTGTCGTCACGGCGATGCGAGGAAGTGATCCAGGGTTAGTGTTGAGTTGTTTCTTTTTCCCTCTGCTGATAAACAAACAGACTTTTTACAAATATTTGACCTTGTCCAACGGAGCCATGCAGAGCTTTTGGTGACTAGTACAATGTTTTTTTATATATATATATATATATATATATATATATATATATATATATATATGAAATATATTTATACATATATAAATATATGACATTTATATATATATATATTTATATAAATATATGACATATATTTGTCTTCTAAGAATAAACATTGCCTCTGAAGCCAGAGTGATATTTAATACTCCCCATGTTCTCGTACTTTTCGTCTCGGTTCACATGGAACAGGTTTAGGAGATACTTTCTGAACAGGTTGCATTCCTCCAAAGAAATTCATCGGCGGGCATATTTTGGGAGCTGCAGATGATAATAATGACAAGAGGTGCCTCCGTTTGACAGATTACAGTCAGGCGTCTGCAGCTTTTGAGTGTTAAGTCACACGGATCTTCCACATACCAACACTGAACTGGTTTCTGACAATGACAGCAGGCACTCCTTGTGCCTCTGGGGGAGATTTTAGATGAACTTAATGAGAGGACAGTTGTTGTGCCACTAGAAGCATAACGTTCTGATTTAATTTGAAAAGCTCAAGCAGATTTAGAGCCTCGAAAATTAAAAACATGTTCAACTTTATTCTACGTCATTTTGGCTCGCTAGATTCCTTTTATGTGTTCGCGACGTCCGCCCTTCGCTCCGGGACTCAAAGGACACTTGGTTCGCGATCAGAGCGTCTTGAGAAGTTAATAAATAAAATGCACGTACTGTTCTTCAGCGTTCACGCGAAGGCGATCGTTTTATCTCGAGTAACCGGGTCAAGAGTTCTATAAAGAGGTCGTAATGGCCTGAGAGCCATGTAGTTTAACTATTATTGGTAGAGAAGGCAACCGACAACAAACCAATAAAACATTGGCAAATAGCTCATTGATTATAACGAATGTTGCTGTTTGGTTGAACTGTTGCTTTAAGTAAATCTGCAAACGTGTTGTGCAAAGAACAGAAAGTCGGCCACATCCTCTTTCTGGTGTCGACCCGGATAATAAAACGCTACACGCAGTGTTGTGTGCAGCCGCCTGACACGGAAGACATGGACATGTGACATGGAAGAAAACGACAATAACAGCAACAGAAAAACAAAACAAACCTGTATGCAAAAAAAAACAAACAAAGGACTTCAGGCAGACGGAGCCGGTGTGACACGGAGCGCTTTATTTGTGACGACACTTCATTCAAACATATTCAAACATATTCAGACACATTGTGCACTCAATTTACACGCCGTCGTGTCATTCACGCTCTACTTAATCCCACCGGCACAGAGAAAGGTAATAAATATGTAATAAATAAATACTGTCAGTTTTTCGGGCCTCTAAAATATGATTTTTTTTTAAAAAGCTGTCAAATTAATAATGGGCTGCACTTATCCTTAAGTCTTATTGTTACTGAAAAAACACAATGCTTAGAGTTCATCTGTGTTTTGTTCTATTAAAATGTTTCGGTAGATAGATATTTATACGTATAATCCCCCCGCTGGGTGCATGAAGCCTGTGTTTCATATTTCTATTGGACTATTTGCAGCATCATGCACTTAGGAGTCGTAACAGACTAACATCTACTGGGCCTGCACGGCTGGATGGGCTGCAGGTTTTGCATTAGGGCGTGTGTGTCTGTATGCGTGTGCGTGTGTGTGTGTGTGTATTACTCATAAGTGGCTGTTTTTCCTCACTGGATCAATATGTTGATCTACCATAAGTGAATGAAAGAAAAGACTGCACAAAAAAAACGAAGAAAAAAAAAAGAAAAGCTGAATAAAAACACAAGTGTTTATAAAAAAATAAAGCTCTAAAAAAATAAATAGAGGGGCATTTCACAGCCTGAGGAGCACTTAGTGCTGTTCACAGTATTTGAAGCTCCGCACTGAGTCCAGCTCCCCCCCCCTCCCCCATCACAAGCCCTGCTCCAGGCCCAGCGCGCTCCCGATCATCGACCTGACCTTGCAGAGCCCCAGAGAGGCGCGCCGGCTCAGCCACGAGCAAGGCAGCGACGTGTGGACGCCGGCCCAGTAGTGCAGCATCTCCCTGGGCGGCACGTGGTGCACGGACACCATGGCCTGGTAGCAGCAGCGGCCGTACGGCACGCCGGGGCCGCCGGAGAAGAGCGGGCAGTGCGAGGGCAGCACTCCGGCGGTGCGCGCGCACAGGCCCACGAACACGTCCTCGGGGGGCAGAGGCGTGGACAGCGGCGACGCCGAGGCCGCCAGCGAGATCTTCAGCAGCGCGGAGCGGGACAGCACGTAGGCCGTGCCGCTGCAGTAGTCCGGGAACACGGACGGAGGGTAGGCCCCCGAGGGGAGGTAGTGCTTGCTGTCCGGGTCGCGGTCCGGGGCCACGTGCAGGTGCACCCTGCCCAGGTACAGGTCGCCCTGTTCGTACGGGTTCCGGCTCTTGTTCAGGAAGTGCAGCAGGGCGCTGGGGTTGAACAGCACGTCGTCGTCCACTTTGGCCATGAAGTGAGCCTGAGGGCAGAACCGGCGGGCCCAGCCCAGCATGGACAGGGTCTTCAGGGTGAGGTTGGAGTAGGAGTCCAGGAAACGGCCCTGGATCAGGTCCCCTCGCTCCCTGGCCTCCTCTATCAGGAGCTTGGCCAGGCCGGGGTCAGATGCCACGCCCACCATGAAGAGGGTCATGACCCGCAGACCCCTCACCTCCACCTCCCCTCCCCAGGTGTCCCTGACGGCCTGGCGCGCCCTCTGGTTGGCGGGCGCCGACACCACCATGGTGATGAGGTACGGCTTGGCGCGCTGGCACACCAGCGGGCTGGGCATGAGCAGGAACTCCTCGGGCCGCGTCGGGGGCACGCTCTGCGGGGGGATGATGCCCGCGTGCCGCTCCACCGCCGTGTTCATGCCGATGGAGGTGACCCATGACTCGATGAGGTCCACGAACAGCAGCGCCAGCAGGGCCGCGGTCGCAGCCGCCGCGCACAGATAGGGGACGACGCCGAGCCGGCCGCCTCGCTTGCCGAACCGGGGCTTACATACCCAGAGTCCGCGTCCCACCATGACGCGACCTCCACGCCCGGCCGCGGGGTTCGCCAGAGGCTTTTTATACACACGACTCGCCCGTAATCGTCTCCCCGGCCCTCCTAAACGTCCCGCGCGGTTAACATCCCGGTACCATCACTGCAAAGGCTTCTCCGGCTCTTGGTGTCCTTTTTGTGCGGCTCCTCTGCGCGGGCGTGCGGGGTAACGCGCCGCAGCAGCGGCAGCGGTAGCGGCAGCCTGGATGGATGGAGCGGCGTCGGGGTGGAGGATGCGGTAAAAAGCTGGTGCTCTGGTGTTGATGCTGCAGCTCTCGTTCCCGTCCTCTTTGTGTGTGTGTGTGTGTGTGTGTGTTTGTGTGTGTGTGCGTGCGTGCGTGTGTGCGTGCGTGTGTGCGTGCGTGCGTGCGTGCGTGTGTGTGTCTCCAACAAACGCGGAATATGCAGCTGCGCAAATGAAGCGGGTCGATCCGGCCGTAGCTACTGGCGCCCCGGTTGTTTACAACGTGACTCTGGAGCTGCTCAGAGGTCGGCTGCCTCATCAGAAGAGGAAGAAAAAGAAGAAGAGGAAGAAGAAGAAGAGAGAGGGAGAGAGATGTGCCAACACGCACCAAACATACACACACTCCGAAGTGGGAGGGGGGGGGGGGGGCTTTCATGAGCACTTTCGTTTTCCGGTCATCAATCCGAGTGCACTCATATACTTACACATATTAAGTATTAAAATACATATTACTCTTACTTATTTAAGCCTATGTTGGACTCATTGCATTTGATCGAAACCTTATTTACACAATATACGGATCAGATTCCGATATAGAGCTGCAACGGGCACGAGCAAATAATGGCGACGCATGCGCGTAGGGATGGACCTCTACATGATGGACTGTATAGCCGATTATGGAATAATATTACTCAAATTAAATCAAGTGTGTGTGTGTGTGTGTGTGTGTGGAGGGGTAAATGCCAACTGAGAATATGTTTTTTGTATTAGGTTTAAGGGTTAAGAATAGATGTGAATCTCCCCCGCGCGCTTATTTTTCTCCTGCACGTTCAGTCATATCACACCAGGAGGCGCAGGGCGACACCTGGTGGTCATTCAGAGGTACTTTACGTTTGCTCCGGTTGGACCATAAAGTCCTCATATTTCTATACAACATGAGAAGATAGTCGTGTAAATGCAGGAACGTAAGAAGTGGTTGCCTAAATCAGAGATCTAACCAAAAGAAATAGACGTGCGAAGATGATTAATGTAGTTATTCAGTATGTTATCTGTTATTTTATTATTTGGGAGTACACACGACCACACTATCCCAATGTGTTTACATACAAAAGATCCTATGCAAATAGACAATAAGCAGTTTTTCCACATATAAATAAAGTATTGACAGGGTAAATACTCCGCTTTGTTCAATGATTTGTGTATTATTTGTTTTTCCACAAAGAAAAACAAAACCCCACATGTCTAATTAACAGCATAAGAACATTAAGATAAACAGATTATTTTAACCAGATTGCATTTATGTTATCTTAACATTTAAATGGAAAGATACAAGTAATACCTTTTTCTTCCGACTGGCACACCTGTTGATGATATGAAATACTTTGAGTGTTTTTAATACTATCATAACACTTATATCCGTCTCTTGGTAAAGTGCATAGCAGGATGGACCCGGGTAGTTTGTAGGTCGTGGTTGTTGTGGCATATTTGGGCAAATGTCTTGTAAATTAATTGTAAATTATCTCAAATTAGGGCTTGTATTAATAACGGCATGGGAACGGATGACTGTGCTGTTATTGTACATTCCATTGCTGTAATTACAAACATGGAGCAGACCAATTTTGTCCTGGTAATTACATTTGTATTATTATTATTATAGAAATATACTATAATAACAAGAATAGAAAAAATCCTTCTTCAAAGATAACAAAAAAAACTATTAAAAAGCAAAGGTGATTTGAAAAGGTCTTAAATACCAATTATCTAATAGGTGTGTAAGCAGGCTCTACTTTTTCTTTTATAATAATTTGATAACGCATCATTTCACAACAAAGTCGACGGACGTTCAGACACGGTGACGTCAGCCCCGTCTGGCTCGCGCCAAGGTTGGGAGGGGGTTGTTGGAGGCGCGCGGGGATGCGCGAGGAAGGAGGAGGAAAAAAAGGAGGAAAAAAAACAACAACCTCAACCATCATCAGCGCGCTAGCGGTGCGGGGGTCACGAACTATGACCTTTAAACAGAAGAAAACCAAAACAAATATTTTTATAAAATAGCGGAGAGCCCCAAATCCGTGTCCACCGTCTCCCGGAGGTAAGTCTCGCTCCCGGGTAGAAAAACCGTAGAAAGCTCTGGTGAGATACTGGATGATGAAGAGGAGCGAAGCTAATTCTCCCCCCGCTAGCTTCGCTAAGCTAGCCGACGCGGAGCTCCCCTTCCTGCCCGACTCCGGCAGCGAGGGCTCCGGCAGCGCGAGCTCCGCGAGGCGCCGGGCGGAGTCTCGACGTAGGGACGTGTGCAGTCAGCCGGCTCGCGTTACAGCCGTTGATGCTCGTGGTGATGAGGCAGCTGGTTTTAAACGGTTAGCCAATGTAGTGGAAGATGAACTCGACCCTTTTACCTTCTTGGGGCGCTTAAAGTGTGTCGTGAAGTGACAATTAATGCATTCAACAAAGTTGGTATTTTTTATTTTTTATTTTTTAAATTTGCTACCAGGGTGCCAACAGTTTGAATTAATAAAACAAAAATGCTCCCGATTTATTTATCATATAAGATTTGTTACTCCGGTGTTATTGGCCGCCGGCCAGATTGTCCATTTTGTTCGGCGCTGTGACTCGTTGGTTGGAGGGGCGGGGCCACGGCGATGACGGACACTCTGTTCAGCCAATCGGAACACAGTACGACGCAGCGTGTCCCACCCCTTTTGGGGTCTGAGCGTATGGAACCACTGCAGGCACATCAATCAGTTTTCACTCATGCTGTCAAATTACGTTTTATTATTAAATCGAGCCATTGCGCAAGAAGTATAGGCCATCACTTAATTACGCCAAAGAAGATGCCCAAATGCATTGTTACTCACATTTTGTATACGGTTTTATAGTCTTTGGAAAGCATAAATAGACTGTATGGGATCCATCCATCGGCCCTTAAAGATAGATAATTACAGCAGCCTTTATATATATATATATATATATATATATATATATATATATATATATATACAAGTAAAGAAATATAAAAATGCACAATATATATTAAAAAAAGGAATAATAATAAAAATAGATAGATAGATGGATACTTTATTAATCCCGAGGGAAATTCATAAATGAACCAACCAAACAATAGTGCACAGATCTAACCACACACACATATACCATTTGGTGTATACATATACATTTAAATAGTACAAATCTTTGGATAATGCTTTATCCATTGTTTGGATGCACTTCTAATACTGTGATCACAACATTCATTGTTTTTTACCCAACTACAATAACTAAATACACACATGTTTTCTCAGTCTTGTTTTTAATGCAGTAAAATATTAATCTGGTGTGTCTGCTTATTTGTTTTGGGTGCATCAATCTTTACTCTACAAATAGGGACAAAGAATGGAAGCAAAGACAGCGGGAAAAAGCAGCCGCGGTCGGGATGTTTGTGTAAGAGGTCGTGTCAGTTGTCCGGCTTTGTTGCCGGGTCATGCTGGACAATGTGGCGTCCATCAGACGGTGATGTAATCTGGTTATCAACCGCCTATCAAATTTCATGTCTAGTTCAGATTTAAGAGATCACAGCCTCGACCTGCAGCCATGCAACGCCGGGATTTGTCGAGCGATATTGAAGTAGTTTAGATGTGGAAGAAAAAAATAGATAACCCGATGTTAAAGACACAATATATTTGTTAATTATAAGATGGCATGTGCAAAATTGATGTTCCATAATGTTTTTGTTTCGCGGCCTCGAGTAATGTTTTCTGGTTTGAACAGTAATCCCAACGACAAATGGCCTTTGTGGCGTTGGCGTGCTCTTCTGTGACAGTTTGCACCTCTGGTGGTTGATTATCTGTCGCATCTTTCCAACCAGACCTCGCTAATGACCTTACATCACCATGACGACCAACCTCGATCTGCTCCCTCAGCAGAAAGTGGACTCTGAGGCAGAGGTGAGCGATCAGAGGGGGGTTCTCTCAATATCGTCTTTGAGTTGTCCGCCTGTCTGTGATTGGTTGATGGATGTTTTCTTTATTTGCCGTCATAATTAAAAAAAATAATCTTTATTTTCCGTCATAAATTTTCTTTTTTTATTTGGCGTCATCATTTTTTTCTTTTTCTTTTTTTGCTATCATAAAAGAAATGTTTTTATTTGGCGTTATAATTTTTTTTAAATGTGTTCTTTATTTTCCGTCATACATTTCTTTTCTTTTTTCGTCATCATTTTTTAAAATGTTTTCTTTATTTGCTGTCATAATTAAAAAACATGTTTTTCTTTATTTTCCGTCATAAAATAAATGTTTTCATTTGGCGTCATCTTTTTTTCTTTTTCTTTTTTGCTATCATAAAAGAAATGTTTTTATTTGGCGTCATCATTTTTTAAAAATATGTTCTTTATTTTCCGTCATACATTTTTTTTCTTTTTTCGTCATCATTTTTTTTAATGTTTTCTTTATTTGCCGTCATAATTTAAAAAATGTTTTTCTTTATTTTCCGTCATAAAATAAATGTTTTTATTTGGCGTCATCATTTTTTTCTTTTTCTTTTTTGCTATCATAAAATAAATGTTTTTATTTGGTGTCATCATTTTTTTCTTTTTCTTTTTTGCTATCATAAAATAAATGTTTTTATTTGGTGTCATCATTTTTTTCTTTTTCTTTTTTGCTATCATAAAAGAAATGTTTTTATTTGGCTTCATAATTTTTTTTAAATGTGTTCTTTATTTTCCGTCATACATTTTTTTTTTGTCATCATTTTTTAAAATGTTTTCTTTATTTGCCGTCATAAAAAAAGAGTTCTCCAGACAGTTCAGACAAAGTGTGATTGTATAATGAAATGTCTACTCCTTATCTAGACTCAAGTGGAATACATGTGTGTTGCAGACTATATCATTAACTAGAAGTTGTGTGTGTTTGAGCGTGTTGATGTGTGTTTAAATTTGTACGTGCCATCCTCTCCTTCAGAATCCGTGGTGAGCGTGTCGCCGCCGCGCTTTCATGTCATCGCCGCTGAGCCCGCCGCAACGCCACAGCGAACACAGGTAACCGCCGCACTCAGAAGATGATGTTGCAACGTACGGAAGCGCTGAGCTGTCAATGACTACAAAAAAGTAAACCCCGTTTTCTCGTAATTACGAGATCCTGAAGATCCTGAAGAGATCTTTTCTCGTAATTATGAGATCTTTTTAATTACGAGAAAAGATCTCGTAATTACGAGATCAGATAAATAAAAAGGAAACGTCTGCAAATCCTCTCTCAGTGGCAATGATGGCCCCTTCCGTTGTAAATAATCGTCGCCATCATTGCCACTGAGAGAGGATTTGCAGACGTTTCCTTTTTATTTATCTGATCTCGTAATTACGAGAAAACGTTGTCTACTTTTTTTTATTCAGTGACAGCTCAGCGCTTCCATAGCAACGCGTGACGTATCTCCTCACAATGTAATTTGCGTCTTTAAAAAAACACTCTTCCTCTCCCCGTCAGATTGTAACCGACCGGCCGACGGGTCCGAAGATCCAGAGAGCGAAGGCGATGAAGCCGTCCAGCGTTTCCAAGCAGCAGTTCATCCTGACGGCGGCCGACAGCTCGGGGGCGGGGAAGGTCATCCTGGCCTCGCCGGATAGCCACAACGCCAAGCAGCTCATCTTCACCGCCGCAGACAGCCTGATGCCAGGACGGATACAGGTACAGACCCCCGTGATGTTCCCCCCCCGCTACGTGTCGATGACGCTATGGGCAACATCTTGGGTTTCGATATTTGTTTTTTTTCATTTTAAAATCTTGTAAGAGTGAAGGAGCGTTCACACCATAAAGACAGTTTACTCAATTTCCCTTTTGTGGCTGTTTTGCTTCACTCGCGCAAGGGGCGGGGCTTATAGGGGGCGTGGCTTATCTCTGTGGCTTTACTCCGTGGAAACAGTTATCATTTATCGTAGAAGAAGTAACCCCTAGTTCTGCTCTGCACTTGTCGTGGACATCCCAAAAAACGTCTGAACATCGAACGCCCTCGTGTTCGGGTTCAAAACATTAATATCATATAATAATAATAATAATAATAATAATAATAATAATAATAACAATAATAATAATAACCATTTATTTTATATAGCGCTTTTCAAGACACCCAAAGTCAAGACACCCCGGACGCGAGCGGTTGCGAAATCGCCGAGTTGCGAAATCCAATCAGCGTTGAGCTGTTACGCCGCTCGAGCAGCGCTGGAAGTCCTTCAGACGTAGTCAGTGAAAGTCACCGAGCTGTGAGAGCCTACGGGTGATGTCATGTTTAAATACTTTAAATATATATATCAGGGTTCGTACGGTCATGGAAAACCTGGAAAACTCATGGAATTTTAAAATGGTAATTTTCAGGCCTGGAAAAGTAATGGAAAAAAATGAAATCATAAAAGTTTTGGAAAAGTCATGGAAAGTTGTTATAATGTTCATTTACGCCGAGTTTGAAATAATTCATATGTTTTTTAAAGAAAGACGCTCAAAATATAAGCCGGCGTACGCAATCGATACGCAACATGTTCTAAATTGTTCATGTTTATACCGAGATTTCAGTTTAGTGAGGAAATGTGTTTTATAGTCCTGGAATAGTCCTGGAAATCCATTGGTCAAAATGTGTAAGAACCCTGATATATATATTTAAATTATTTAAACATGACATCACCCGTAGGCTCTCACAGCTCGGTGACTTTCACCGACTACGTCTGAAGGACTTCCAGCGCTGCTCGAGCAGTGGGTGTACATTAGAGCATTAATACAAATAAAAGATAAAAAATAAAAACACAAAAACACAATACTAAATATATACATATATATTTTATTTTGTATTTTATATTTCACTTTGTATACTTTATGCACAGTCACTGTTTCTTTCTTTCTTATACTCATATTTATATTTTATTCTCGTGTGTTTAGTTTATTGGTGCTACTGTGTCGACAAATTTCCCCTTGGGGATTAATAAAGTATATTTCTATTCTATTCTAAATACTAAAATACTAATAAAATACTAAATACTAAATATTAATACTAAAATAATAAATAATAAATAATAAATACTAAATATTAATACTAAAATACTAAATACTAAATACTAAATACTAATACTAAAATACTAAATACTACAAGGGGGAAAACAAAGGGAATACAAAGTAAAGTGATGGTGGGATCTAAAGTGATGGTGTGATCTAAAGTGATGGTGGGATCTAAAGTGATGGTGGGATCTAAAGTGATGGTGGGATCTAAAGTGATGGTGGGATCTAAAGTGATGGTGGGATCTAGTCGCGCCAACAACTCGCCACGCTTAAGAGTGATTTTGACTTTGAGTTGAGACGAGATGACCTGCCGTGTCTGACTTTGCCTCTCAGATCGTCACAGGTCCGGTGTCGATGGAGCGCTTGTTGGGCCAGTCGGGCGACTCCAGCCGCCCGCAGCCCGTGGAGTACTGCGTGGTGTGCGGGGACAAGGCCTCAGGTACCGGAGCTCACGGTCGTTGGGACCTGAGGATCTGCGCGGCGGCGTCTCACGCCTTCTGAGCAGCGCCCTCTGGTGTCCGCAGGGCGCCACTACGGAGCGGTCAGCTGCGAGGGATGCAAAGGCTTCTTCAAGCGGAGCGTGAGGAAGCACCTGACCTACAGCTGCCGCAGCAAACAGGACTGCGTCATCAACAAACACCACCGCAACCGCTGCCAGTTCTGCCGGTTGAACAAATGCCTTAACATGGGGATGAAGACCGACTGTGAGTTCGCGTGAGGAATCCAGGACAGCCGACAAAACACGTAGACACGAACAGCCGGGAGCAAATCAGGTGTTATCAAAGTACCTGCGGGGCCTTGATGTGTAAAGAAACATTCATTCATAAATCACTCCGAGACAAATTTGGAATTTGTGAAACTGGGCTATACAAATAAACTGAATTGAATTGAATTCCCCTCCAAAATAAAAGTCCTGCTTTTCATTTACTGAGCGCACTGGGGGGTCGTTTTTATCGCCTGCCATGATAAAGGAACTGAAACTGGGCACTTGGCTCAGGATGCGAGTGAATTAAGTTTAACAACATTTAATGGCAAGAAGTGTAAACAAACAATCAAGGCTCACGGTCGTGGCCTTCGTGGTGGTCCGGGCTCCTCGGGTCAAAGCCTGAAGCACCCGGGTCAAGAAGAGAGAGAACGATGTTCATCCAGTACAGAGTATTGGTCCCAAAATCAGACAATCACCTCCTCTCAAAGCTTTAGTTCATCCTCTAACACCTTCCTGTTGGATAAAAGTCCCACTATCAAAATGGAGGGATCAAAGGTCACGGACCCCGGGTCAAAACGTCACGTCCGGTCAAGTATTTTCACAATAAAAGTCCCGTCTGTTATTGTCCGCATTAAAGTCACTTCACAGGTTTCAACCGGCTCAGACAATCTGAAATACTAACTAACATTCATTCTTATGCAACATACATTACTTCTTGACATTTACATTAGTAAACATTACCCCTATGCTTCATAACACATTAATAGCAATATCTATATTCTCCCTAATATTTCCTATTACAATATCTTTCTATATGCACATGTGCAATATCAAAATGAACTATAAACCTGACACCGTCCCCGGTCACGACCGTGCCTCTGTCTGTTCCCAGCTGTCCAGAGTGAGAGGAAGCCCATCGACGTCGTGCCCAGGGAGCGGCACGCCAACTGCGCCGCCTCCACCCAGAAGATCTACATACGCAAGGACCTGAACAGTCCGCTCATCGCCACGCCGACCTTCATCTCCGACACGGAGACGGACGGCTCCAGGTCAGCGGGACTCGGACCTGCGGAGAAACCCCGCGGGCGGACGGTGGCGTTGTTGTTGTTGTTGTTGTTGTTGTTGTTGTTGTGTTTTCTCATTTTATTAGCCTTTCAAGGGAAACCTGGCCAAGACAGCAGCATAGAACAATTGCATCATAGAAAAATTGCATCATGATGTTTTCTCCCGACGCTCTGTGTCATGTGCAGGTCCAGCCTGCTGGACCAAGGCATGCTGGTTAATATCCAGCAGCCGGTCATCCAGAGTGATGGAACTTTGCTGCTGGCCATCGACTCAAAGGTACAGATGTTACAGAAGATGTATAAATATATCTCATCTGTTGATGTTCTCGGAAGGGTTTCTTTGCTCTAGTTTTATAGTTTTATTACACACTTTTTTTTCATGATTTAGGATCACCTGTCACCGATTTTGTGTCTCCGGCGCTTTCCGGTTTCAGCAACTTGTCGGCAAATAATCTGTTTTGTCTCCAGATGGACCCCGGCCAGGGGGACCTGGGGACACTGGCCAACGTGGTGACGTCACTGGCCAACCTGAGCGACTCACTCAGGGAGAACCTCAACAACGGTGATACCTCGGACGGCCAGCAGGAGGAGCAATCTGCCAGCGAGATAACCCGGTCAGTGAGCAGCGACAACGAGGGGGGCGGAGCCTCTTCTTGGTCGTGTGTCGAGCTATTGGCCAAGAGTTTCTTTCAAAGCAGGTCGTTTAAAGGTGTGTGTGTGTGTGTGTGTCTTCCAGTGCCTTTGACACCCTGGCCAAAGTATTCAACCCCACAGAAGGAGGCGGCGGACACAGCCTGCCAGACAAGCCGCAGTGCGTCAGCGGAACGACCATCCAGCTGATCGGCCGAGACCAGGAGACCCCCATCATCGAGGTGGAAGGACCGCTGCTCACAGACAGCCACGTCGGCTTCAAGGTGGGCGGAGTCGACTCCTACGGCTGTCGTTAAACAACTCGCACGCCGGTCATGTTTTATTCATGAATGTGAGTTGACTGAGTGGCTCACAAGAGAAGGAAACAACTAACCTGGATTACTCACGCATGAGCATCTCTTCCTCAAGTATTTGGACATTTCCAAACTGTTTCCAATAGCGGCGTCTCTATCAAACCAATCTGTCAAAGAAATGAAAAGCGGTGACTCTGAATGCGTTTCCTCTATAATGACAGTCAGAAGAAGTCGTATATAAATTATCTTTAACAGGGTTCGTACGGTCATGGTAAACCTGGAAAAGTCATGGAATTTTAAAATGGTCATTTCCAGGCCTGGAAAAGTCATGGAAAAAATGTAAATCATAAAAGTTTTGGAAAAGTCATGGAAATGTGTTATAATCACATGTTCAATGATGCAGAGTTTGAAATAATTAATGTTTTTTTAAAGAAAAACGCTCAAAATATAAGCTGGCATATGCTCTAAATACGCTGTAATTACGCAACATTTTCAAAAATGTTCATGCTTCTACAGAGATTTCAGTTTGGTCTTGGAAATTTGCTTTAAAGTCATGGAAAAGTCATGGAAACGTCATGGAAATCCATTGGTCAAAATGTGTAAGAACCCTGTTTAAATATCCTCCTCTCTACCTCCATCTGCCTGATGAATCCTGGAGGTCTGGATCGTGGTCCATGCCGACGACCAACTATTCATACACTCTGTCAGATTCACTGAATGTGTTGTAACTCTGTAATGACTCCTTCTGGTCACATTACATCTATTGTTCTGTCCATCCTGGAGAGGGATCCTCCTCTCTCTCTCTCCTGAAGGTTTCTTCCCTTTTTTCCCCCTGAAGGGTTATTTGGGAGTTTTTCCTGATCCAATGTGAGGTCAAAGGTCAGGGATGTCTCAGGGTTGGTACGCTCATGGAAAACCTGGAAAAGTCATGGAATTTTAAAATGGTAATTTCCAGGCCTGGAAAAGTCATGGAAAAAACTTAAATCGTAAAAGTTTTGGAAAAGTCATGGAAATGTGTTATAATCACGTGTTCATTCAGGTTGAGTTTGAAATAATGAATGTGTTTTTTAAAGAAAGACGCTCAAAATATAAGCCGGCATACGCAATAAATACGTAACATTTTCAGATTTTTTCAGTTCGGTCATGGAAATTTGGTTTAAAGTCATGGAAAAGTCATGGAAAAGTCATGGAAATCCATCGGTCAAAATATAATAATAAAAGAACCCTGTGTCTATGTGTATAGGTTGCAACGCCCTCTGAGGCAAATTTATAATTTGTGAAAATGGGCTAAACAAATAAAGTGACTTGAATTGAATGACGTAATGTCCTCTCCCGTCTTCTCTCTGTCTCTCCTCTCCCGGGCAGCTGACCATGCCCAGCCCCATGCCCGAGTACCTGAACGTGCACTACATCTGTGAGTCGGCCTCCAGGCTGCTGTTCCTCTCCATGCACTGGGCGCGCTCCATCCCCGCCTTCTCCGCTCTCGGGTGAGACCGCGTCGGATACAGGGCGACGTCAAACCACGGAGTAACGTCGCCGTCACACACTCACCTTATGTCCGTCCCCCCCCCCCCCCCCCCCCCTGCAGCCAGGAGGCAGACACCAGTTTGGTGCGAGCGTGCTGGAACGAGCTGTTCACCCTGGGTCTGGCTCAGTGCGCTCACGAGATGAACCTGTCCACCATCCTCGCCGCCATCATCAACCACCTGCAGAGCGGCATCCAGGACGGTATGGAACACAGGCCTCACACACACACACACACACACACACACACACAGGCTGTTGAGAAATGAGATGTTCAGGGTTCGTATGGTCATGGAAAACCTGGAAAAGTCATGGAATTTTTAAATGATCATTTCCAGGACTGGAAAAGTCATGGAAAAAACTTAAATCATAAAAGTTTTGGAAAAGTCATGGAAATGTTGTTATAATCACATGTTCATTTACACAGAGTTTTAAATAATTTAAAGAAAGACTCTCAAGATATAAGCCGGCGTACGCTCTCAATACGCAACATATTCTAAATTGTTCATGTTTATACCGAGATTTCAGTTTGTTCATGGAAATGTGTTTGAAAGTCATGGAAAAGTCATGGAAAAGTCATGGAAATCCATTGGTCAAAACGTGTAAGAACCCTGGAACAAACGACGGCTCACGGTGCGACAGATTTCAGATGAAGGCGACCGCAACGTGACACAATCCGTCATTTACGGGGAAATCTTTCAAGCCTTCTTCCATACAGCGTGACGTTCATCTCATAGATGATGGTCCAAAAGGGCCGTAAAGGAGAGTTTGCTTTAGGCGAGCTTAGTGGGATTGAAATCCAAATATGGGAACATCGTTTCATCGGTTGCAAAACGATGAACTCGAGGCTTTAAAACGAGGTCCGCTTCTCGCGTGCAGCCCGTGGTCCGAGAGGATCAAAACGATGACGTCATGCTGCGACCTTTGATCAGGCGTTGGAGCCGTAGCTCTCAGTACCTCCAACGTGTGCTTCTCTCTCAGACAAGCTGTCGGGGGAGAGGGTGAAGCAGGTGATGGAGCACATCTGGAAGTTCCAGGAGTTCTGCAACAGCATGACGAGGTTGGAGACGGACAGCTACGAATACGCCTACCTGAAGGCGGTGGTGCTGTTCAGCCCGGGTGAATCTGCTTCTCTGAGTTTATAACACACTTGCGTGAGGTTTTTTAATTCCTCAAATAACAAGAAGCAATGTGTGTGTGTGTGTGTGTGTGTGTGACAGATCACCCCGGTGTGGACAGCAGCGGGCAGATTGAGAAGTTCCAGGAGAAAGCCTTGATGGAGCTGCAGGACTACGTCCAGAAGACATACCCAGACGACACCTACAGGTACGATAACACCTCCAGGTCAACAGACGGCTCAGCCTCCACAACGGAGGATTTAATTTTAATTATATATATGTATATATTTTTATATATTATGTATATATATTATTTTTATTATTATTATTATTATTATTATTATTTTTCTTTTTAAAGAATTGCATTTCAAACATTAGAATTAAAGACTTTATTACGACAATAAGTTATTACTAAATTATTACTCATTAGTTATTACTTATTACTGGGTTATTTTTCTTGACAAATTAATATATTTTTTTTTTTCTCACTTAAAGTTTTATTAATTTAAGCTTTATAACAATTTACATAGATACAAACATGTATGTTTGACAATAATAAAATAAAATAATAATATTACATTTAATTAATTATTGCTTTATAAATACACGTCTAATCTAAAAAAAATTAAATAAATCAGAACAGGATTATTATTTATTTATAGACCATCAGTGTTTTGTCTACAACAGCATCAGCGGAGTCACGATGTCAATGATAACTTAATTACACAAAGAGAATATCTCTAATATAATAACATAAATCCTTTAACTTGAAACCTTCAAAATAAAAGCACAGGATATTTTTCTTCCATTTATTTAAGACAAGGTGATCCCGTGTCTTCCAAGCCATCTGGGGCCACGTCGTCCGGCCTTGAGTTTGACACCTGTGCACTCGATCGTCACCCAATCGGTCCTGGAAAACCCAAACCGTCCCTGGAAAAAGAATCAAATCGAACCCGACTCTTCCCGACTTGTCGCCCGCAGGTTGACCCGCATCCTCACCCGCCTGCCGGCCCTGCGCCTCATGAACTCGGGCGTCACGGAGGAGCTCTTCTTCACCGGCCTGATCGGCAACGTGTCCATCGACAGCATCATCCCGTACATCCTCAAGATGGAGACGGCCGAGTACAACAGCCAGGACTCGGCCGACTGACGGAGGGGCGAGTCTCCGCTCCAGGTACTCTTCTTCGTCCTCTTCGCGGAGGAGGCTTTAAAAGCCCCACGTTCTCTTTTCTCTTTTTTTTTTAAAACGATGCAAGGTGCAAAGTCGTTCAGGGATTCCTCGGTAGATTAAGGTAATCTGGGATGGAAGAAGCCGGGATGTCCTCTGGTCGTCTTGAACTTCTGGCTCTGAACTCCGCCGCTAAAGGAATCTTCTGCAGCTCCTTTCAAACGGCGCTCCAAGCTAATTACGTCTTTGTAAAGTCTTAAAGATTAAATTAAATCTCAGTGCTTATTTTTTTCCAGTGTACTTTAAAAAAGCTGTACGGTATTTGTTTGTGTGTTTGTATATTTGGGAACATGGGCGCTGTTACAAACAGGTGTTTAAGGGGCCGTGCTGTCAAGTAGAGAATTCAGGCTCCAGACTGTTCTGAATATCATTAACGAAGCTTTTCAAAATTATAATCTCTCTCTCTCTTCAGTTCTGAGACCGACGGCACTTCTTCGGAGGTGCGAGAAATCAATGTACAGTTCTTAACTTTTTAAATATTATATATATATACATTTAAATAATAGTTGGAATGAGAACTCCAATCAGGTATAAGAAACAATCTCGAACCTCAACTAATTGATCCTTAATCTGTATTCATCCACCACACAGTGCATTACAACATGGCCGACATCCCATTTCACTCAGTTTCACTTTAACCAAATCAGCCAAATTAGCCAGTTAAACTGACCACATGTGTTAATATACATTAATATATATATATATATATATATATTTATTAAACATATATATATATATATATTTATTAAACATATATATATATATATTAAACATATATAAATATATATATTTACTAAACATATATATATATGAATATATATATTTATTAAATATATATGTATATTTATATATATATATTCATATTAAACATATATATAAATATATATATATATATATATTTACATATATATATTAAACACATATATATATATTAAATATATGTATATTTATATATATATATTTATATTAAACATATATATATATTAAACATATATATATATATATATTAAACATATATATAGTTATATAATATACATATATATATAATATATATAATATATATATATACCGAATGACATCTCAGAGATGTTATCTCTGGGTTTGTTTTCATGCTTAAGTATATTTATGTCTGGATTATCATGTATATGTTGTTAATATAAACTGTGCAATCGCCTCATCACTTTCCCTTTTTACGACAATCAATCATATGTTTTTTTTCCTTCTGTCCGCATTTTTTGTATATCGTGTATTTATCCATGGCATTTACTTCTGTTAAGGAACTAGATTATCTTAAAGATTTTGGGTTCGTAAATGTAGCTTCTGTGTAGCTACTTGTGCACATCAATCAGCTTTTTGTGTTCATGCTGACTAAAACTTTGTGTCTTGTGTGTTTTCTAAAAATATACTTTTAATTTGTTGTGAACAAATTTGCTCGTTGCATACTAAGTGTACTTAAAGTACTTTTTGGGCAGGTTTCCCCGATTAAAAAAAATAATAAATCGCAATCCTCTCGGGGAGCATCGATGTCCTGTGACGGTTCTGAAAACGCATCCGCAGCAACGTGAATGATGACGGGAATGTAAAGACGTCAACAAGGATTATGTCTCGTGAAATATATGTCACTTGTAATATTTCGGGGGGTTTCAAACCCACACGACGGACTGTTTGTTTGTGAAGGCTGTTGTGTAATAACCTTTGTACATGTAGTTTCATTAAAATGAGTGCATGATGTTTTTAAGCCGGGTTTTATAATCTTGTCGCCGTCTGCCCCAACAAAGGAGCGTTGTTTTCAATTTTATAGTGCATCGCCATGCATGAAGAAGTTGCTTTAAGTGCATTTTATTAAATGCTGTATGAAAAAATGTTAATTTAAATGTCGTGGCTTTTAAAATATTAACCATGAGCAGCTAACGCGTTAAGAGTCGGCTTCGTGGGTTGAGTATCCCATGTTTTTGAATTTTATACGATGTCAAATGTGCTTTTTGTTTTCTGCTCGCGTAACGATGCGTTTCTTCAAGCGTCGGGAAACAACGTTCATGTTTTTCGCTCAAGTTTTGTCACTAACCCCACATTTCTACCTCACACCGATATATAAAACAAGATGTAATAACGACTGAGCTTCTGTATTCCAGTCTCCGAGGCCGGCTTCTCCGAGGCCGCACGCTATGAAAGAAATAAACGATTAAGGATGAAACCCGACTGAGTCTCTTCATGCCGGAAACGTCTGAGCGATGGTTGGTGCCTGTTCATTAAAGTGAAACTATGACTCCTGTGAGATCTGTATCCCAATCCCCTCCCATGTAAATATAGCTTCACACACCACAACAATGATGTTGTTCATTTGTTGTGTAGAAGCTGAACCTTTAAACACAATATGTACACCCAGGAATGAACATTCAATAATCTTGGCAAAAAATATGTGATTTGAGAAATTAGGTTTACGCTATTAGAATTAATTAAAAAAGTGACTTGGAATTATCCAGATGTTCCCATTACAGAGTAATGTAAATTATACAATTTGATTCTGATTTTGATTCAAATAGAATTAATTTCTTCAAGTGTGTATTGTTTATTATTTATGTCTTTTTGGGGGGATTTATTGTCTTTAAAAAAAACAAATCAGGCCCACGGAATTATGTTAAAGAATACGAGACAAAAAGCTATCTTAAGCTGTTTAAATAAAATAGAAGTAAAAAGTACAAATTGGCTTTTTAATAACTATTTATATTAATTAAATATGATATATTTATAATATTGTTTTGTTTATCATTTGAATATTTATATTATAATTCTTCACACTGTTACACTGGTAAATATTATAAAGAAGGGAACAGTTTTTGTTGATGCGGTACATTTTTGTTTTATTTTGTAATTATTTTTGGTATTTTTTTAAATGTTTAAAAATATTTGTATTTATTATTATTATTATTATTATTATAATTATTATTATTCTCTTAATAATACATGTAAGTATGCCTTGTTTAGTTTATTCTCGTCATGACGTCAACAAAAAGAAAAAAGAAAAAAAAAACCGGGTCGCTCATCTGACGTCATCAGAACGCGCCTCTCCCTGTGCTGGACTTGCCTGTGAAGACGGACAGAAGGACGCCGCCATGCCGATGAAGGGCCGCTTCCCCATCCGGAGGACCATGGAGTACCTCCAGAAGGGCGACATCATCTTCAAGAACCGGGTCAAGATCATGACGGTCAACTACAACACGCACGGAGAGCTCAGCGACGGCGCAAGGTCAGCGCCGCACACACACACACACACACACACACACACACACACACACACACACACACACACACACACACACACACATGGCAAATTCAAGCTTGCGAACAGCGCGATAATTATGATGATTATTATGACGTATTAATGCAGATTATTCTATAAGAGGCCAGATGGTCGCTTAAAGAATGGAGACAATAACATTGAATGTAGTCGTTATAGAAAGTTGTACCTGTAATAATGTTAGATTATTTCATTAATTATTATATGTACTAATGTTAATTAATTTTGATTGATTCTGTATTAATATTAGCTGGTTATTGAGCTTAGTCCTAGCTGGTGTTTTGTTTTGTTTATAATTATTGTGTATACTTATATATATATATATATATATATTTATATATATATATATATATATATATATATATATATATGAGAAATGTGTATATATATATATATATTTGTCTATATCATTTTTTTAATATATATATATATATATATATTTGTATGTATATATGTTTTATATAATATTTTTTACAATATATATATATATATATATTTCAGATATGTTATTTATATGTATTTAAAATATATATTATAGACATAATTCTATTATTGATCAAACTTTTATTGTATATTTTTTATTTTATTGTTTGTTGTTTTTCTGCCGCTCTTAAATGTTAACTTGTTCTTTGTTGTTTTTTTGCAGGAAATTTGTGTTCTTCAATATTCCTCAGATTCAGTACAAAAACCAGTGGCTCCAAATAATGATGTTCAAAAATATGACTCCGTCCCCGTTCCTGAAGTTCTACCTGGGTGAGTTTGTTCTGCTGGTTCGATGAACACGGGAGAAGTTTTCTGTCGGGTCTTTGGGCCACAAACGTTCATTAGAACCCCAAACCGGATATGTTCTGAAAGAAGCATTTAAAGCAAAAAAATAAAATTTCTGTCAGAAAACCAGGGAGGCAGAACTTCTCCCGTTGACCTGCATTCATATGACGTCATTATTATGTGCGGCATCACACCTGGGCTGATGTGCTCTCTCCTTCCTTTGCAGATAACGGGGAGCAGGTTCTGATGGACGCGGAGGGGAAGGACCACAAACAAATTGCAGAACACGTGAAGATGATTTTGGGCAAATCAGAGTAAGATATTCTAAAATATACAAAGTTGTTGAGACATCCAGGATAAATGTACCGTTCCACTACGTCCCAAAAGTAATCTGTTGGATTAAGATGTGGTGACTGTGGAGGCCATTTGAGTAAAGTGACTTTTTATATATAAATAAAATATATATTTATATATAATATATATAAATGGATATGTAATATATATATATATTTATTGTGTATAAATACTTTATATATAATATATACAATATATATATATGTCTTATAATGTATATATAATAATAGATGTATTCATATATATTAAATATTGATTAAGAAATATAGAGTATGAATGTTAAAATATATATATATGTTATGCCTTTACTGTTATTTACACTTTTTTACCCGACTGACATTTTTTAAATGCCTTGTGCAGAGAAGTGTTGCAAGCCGAGGCTCGGGCCAAGATGCAGGCCTCCAACCCCGCCAACTTCGGGCCCAAGAAGTACTGCCTGAGGGAGTGCATCTGCGAGGTGGCGGGCCAGGTGCCGTGTCCCAGCAACACGCCGCTGCCCAAGGAGATGACGGGCAAATACAGAACCAAGATGGCGGCGGCGGCGGCTGAGTGAGGCGCCGAGGAGGAGGAGGAGGAGCAGCGCTGAGTACCGAGTACTCTCCACTCACCGGACCAGTTTTTTTTTTTAAATGTACAATTGCACTAAAAGGACGGCGGCATTGCAACAAGAAAAGTAGCTGTAGCTACGAGTGACTAACGGCCTCCCGCTGTGCACACACACACACACTGCAGTGTCACATTGAGCAAAATGTCAACACAAAAAATAAAAACAGATTTGTTTGGAGGAAGCAAAACCACAAAAAGAGAGCGAGAAATGTTTTACAGACACGTTTTTATTTTTTTATTTTTGAAGTGTGCTGAGATGAAGTTTGTGCATCAAAAATGTTTTAGTAAATCACCTAAAAGTCCACCGCTAGTGCACGTGCAGAAGCTCCTCCCCCTCCGGCGTCGGTGCGACACTAAACTTGGCCTGCGCTCTCGGTCCGTGACGCTCCTCACAGATAATACTTGCTGGCGGGAAAGTGGCTTTGATCTGACCAACGGAAACCTGGTTTTAAAAAGCTGAGGATCGGGTTGATCTTTAGAAAAAAGGGGCGTGGCCAATGGGACCGTAGTGCGTTATTTGAACGTTCGTGCCGACGCCCTCGTCGGAAAACCGTGAAATTAATCGACGTGGTTTTAGTTCTCGGCTCTCTGACGACGGGAAACCTTTTGTTCAATGCTGTAAAAAAATATAAGTTTTATATAAATAATAAAACGATGGCAACGAGACGCACAAAATAAAAGGACTTGGCTGAATCTGCTCGAGCACATTGAGGACTTAGCGTAAATTAACTAACACTTATTTATAGTACGAGTTAAGGATTAAAATAACGTTGTCGGAGTGAAAGTCACATCACGGGATTCTGTCTTTAATTTCTCGCGTCAATCGGATTCAAAGGACGTCTGTCGGGGAGAAAGTCACGTGACCGACTTCTTGAATAATTTAAGCCTGCGATGAAGTTCCGATAATAGTAACGACTTGCAGAACAATCGCGGGTCGTGAACGGCTCCGTTGACGCGTGTCCAATTTAAACAATCCGATGAAAGTGGACTTTCGTGTCTCCGGAAAAAGAGCCGCAGAGTTCCTACACACGTTGACCGACGGATTTCCAGGACTTTGAACGAAATTTTCATGGCCAAACTGAAATTTCGGTATAAACATGAACAGTTTAGAACATGTTGTGTATGGAGCGCGTACGCCGGCTTATATTTCTTTAAATTATATCAAACTCGGTGTAAATGAACACGTGATTTTAACACATTTCCGTGACTTTTCCAAAACCTTTATGATTTATGTTTTTTCCATGAGGCCTGGAAATGACTGTTTTAAAATTCTATGACTTTTCCAGGTTTTCCATGACCGTACGAACCCTGCTCGCGTGATGTCACAGGACGCGTCAAGCATCGTTTTTTGCGTAAATATAAGAGTTCAACGCTCTGAACAGAATTTGGCAACAAAAAAACAACATTTATCTCTAGAATTTCAACTTTCATTTCTTCACTTTTGGCCACAATTAGTGGGGGGTAGTGGGCGGGGTCAGTGCGTCTTCTTCCTCCTCTGCTCCCGCAGCGCGTGCTGCAGCTCCCGCAGGTTGGCCGACAGCAGCTCCACCTCGTCCAGGCGGCCGCTGAGCTTGGCGTCGAACGCGTACGCCCGGATGTTCCCGATCTGCTGCAGCAGCAGCTCCTCCTCGATCACGTCCACGTCGGGCGCCGCCGCCGCCGCCGCCGCGTCGTCCCCGTCGAACGGGTTGGTGGAGACTCCCGCGGAGCCCCCGCTCGCCTCCTGGAACGGGTTACCCGCGTCGGCGTCGTCCGCAAACGGGTTTCCGGACGCGGCGGCCTCCTCCTCCTCCTCTTCGTCGAAGGGGTTGTACTCTTTCCTCCCGCCGGCGCCCTCTTTCTTCTCCCTCTTCATGTCCTCGAAGAAGGGATTGGACGGGTCCTCCTCGGTGGGCGTGGCGTCCTCCTCGTCGAAAGGGTTAAGGGAGGCGGCGCCGTTCTGTCCTTCGCCACCGGGGGGAGTCACGTGACCCCCTAAGCTCCGCAGCCTGGGGGGCGACTCCTCCTCCCGGCCGGCGGCGAGAGCCGGGAGCGACGCGCCGGCCGGGGACGGACTCTCGGCCTTCGGAGTCAGGTCCTCCTCCTCCTCCTCCTCCTCCTCCTCCTCCTCCTCCTCCTCCTCCTCCTCCTCCTCCTCCTCCTCCTCCTCCTCCTCCTCCTCCTCCTCCTCCTCCTCCTCCTCCTCCTCCTCCTCCTCCTCCTCCTCCTCCTCGCCGTCCAGAGGCCCCTCCCAGGCGACGGGCGGCTGAGCGGCGCCCCTCCCCTCCCCCTCCCTCCCTCTCCCCCCTCTCTCGGGCCTCCAGGCGCTCCAGCTCGCCGCGCTGCAGGCGCTCCTCCTGCGCCAGCTGCCGCGAGAGCGCCACGGCGAGGCCGGTCTGCTGCTGGTCGTACTCGTCCTGCAGCTGCCGCAGGTTCTCCTCCAGCATGGCCACCTCGTCCGCCCGGCTCGCCTCCCGCGCCTGGCGGAGGAACGAGCGGATGTTCTCGATCTGCTGCAGCAGCGGGTCGTCCAGCTCGCCGCGGGCGCCGGCGCCGTCCGCCGACGGCAACCACCCGCCGGCCTTGGCGGCGCGGCGGCGCCGTCGCCGGCTCTCCGTCGGCGCCGGGGGCAGCCGGGCGGTTTCTCTCGACATCCTGCCTCTTCTTCAGCGTCTCCTGGGATACCTGTCGACACGGACACGCGTTCAGAGCGGCGAGCGGCGAGGGGGGAGGAGAAGCCGCCGCCGCCGCCGCCGCCGCCTCACCAGCCTCTCCTGCTGGAGTCTCTTCTCCTGCTCCTGCCTCCTCTTCTCCTTCAGCTCTTCGTATTTATCCTTCGTGGGCAACGACATGAGGCCCAGCAGCTTCTCCTGAAACGAGGACGAGGGTGAGTGAAGCCAAGAGGATGAAGATGGAGCGGCGCGCGGCGGGTCGAGCCTCACCTGGACGAACAGCGTGGCCGTGTAGCGGATCATCCTCTGCAGCTGGACGGCCTTGGGATGCGGCGGAGGATCGTCCTTCGCTCGCAGCGTGAGAATCTTCTTACTGAGGAGAGAACGCAGAACTCCATTTGATGTTCCAGAACGCTCCGCGTCGGCCGAGACTCGGGGACTCGGGGGCTCGTGTACCTCAGGGCGTCGATCAGCTCGTAGTACTTCATCACCTCCAGCCTCAGGCCGCCCGCCGTGTCCAGGTTGTACGTCGTTTCTCCGGCGCTGTGAGATCAAGATCAGAAATCCATCAGAAAAAGCTTCCTGAAGAGCTGTATGAAGACCGTAGGTATATAGATGAAAGGAGATTGAGAGCCATACAACGGAGGGGGGGAGAGTTTGTGTCATATTTATCTTTGCATTGAAAATGCGGAAGGTAATGTTTTGATCGCCGTGTATTTATTTACTTATTTATGTATTCATTTATGCATTTATTTATGCATTTATTTATGTATTTATTTATGTATTTATTTATGTATTATTTATGCATTTATTTATGTATTATTTATGTATTTATTTTTGTCAACAAAAAAAAAAGTATTTAACCGAATCGCATGACATCTGGTGGGATGATTGGTTATTATTCGGGGACCATTTGATTATATTTTGCGATCGATCGGGTCAAGGTCATGAAAAGGTCGAAATCTTATTTTTTTGTCATGCAACTAATGCCAAAATGTTCATAAGTCAATGCCCAATCTTGTGATATGGGAAGGTATGCGCTCTACCGAGTGCCCGTTCTAGTTTTGTTTTGTCTTGTCTTGTCTTGTTTTGTTTTCTCCTTGTTTTCATCTTATGATAAAAACCCATCATCCTTGTGTGGTGTTTTTATAAAGGTTATACATTTGAGTATTTTCTTTTTGTAAAATAAGACTTTCAGTACAAAAAAACTGTAAATGCTGTAAACAAATGTTAATAAAAATAAATCTTTAAAAAAAGAAGAAGAAAATGCTTCGTAAAGAAGCTGTTTTTATAAAAAACGAGAACTCACTTCAGCGAATCTGCCATCCTGATGTACTCCGGAGCCTTTTCGTCCACCTTCTCCATGCACATCCTCAGCCGCTGGGCAGGGACAACAAGTTTAGAGCTAAGAGTTAATAAAAAAACAAATCGACTGTAAAACGCCTGGACCGTGGGATCGGTTGCCGTGCCGACCTCGTACAGCTTCACCACGTCCGGCGTGTGCTCCTTCTCCTCCAGCGCCTGCTGCCTCTTCAGCAGCGTGTCCATGCAGTGGCGGCAGCAGCGGATCTTCTCGTCGTCCTTCTCCTCCAGCATGGAGGTGACGCTGCTCAGGCTGCTGATGCTGCCTCTCCTGGAGCCCATCCCCCCCCCGCCGACCCCCCCTCCTCCTCCAGCGGGGGGGGACTGCGACTGGGGGGGGCTCCCGGGGACACACAGGGCCTCCCGCGTCCCGCTAATCAGCTTTTCTGCGAGGCGGAGAATCGGACCGTTAGGGAGGGGGGGGGGGTTGAGACACGGGTGGGAAAACTCGATATGCAAATTGTTGTTGTTGTTGTCAGGGTTCTTACACATTTTGACCAATGGATTTCCATGACTTTATACCAAATTTCCATGACCAAACACGAACAATTTAGTAAATCTTGCGTATTGAAAGCGTACGCCGGCTTACATTTTAAGCGGCTTTCTTAAAAAATCGTCGTAAATGAACACTTTTCCAAAACTTTTAGGACTTTTCCAGGCTTGGAAATTACCATTTTAAAATTCCAAGACTTTTCCAGGTTTTCCATGACCGTAAGAACCCGGCTTATATTTTGAGCATCTTTCTTAAAAAAAAACATATTAATTATTTCAAACTCGGTGTAAATGAACACGTGATCATAACAAATTTCCATCACTTTTCCAAAACTTTTAGGAGTTTTTTCCATGACTTTTCCAGGCCTGGAAATGTCCATTTTTAAAATTCCATGACTTTTCCAGGTTTTCCATGAGCGCAAGAACCCCGGTTGTTGTTGATACGTACGAGCCAGCGGCAAGGGGACAAAGTCCATGCACTTCCGGCACATGATGGACCCGCAGAGGCGACAGTGGTGCCGCCGGTTCCGGATGTTGAACTTGTTCCCGCAGTCGGGACAGAACGGGACGTCCGAGTCGTTCACCCACGACACCACCGACTTCTCAACGGCTGCGGAAAGAGGAGGAGGAGGCATGAAGAACGCCGAGTCATTCGATCACAGGCGGACGGAGGGGAAACACCAGGGTTCGTACACATGTTGACCAAAGGAACTCCAGGACATTTCCATGACTTTTCCATGACTTTAAACCAAATTTCCACGACCAAACTGAAATCTCGGTGTGTACATGAACACTTTTTGAAAATGTAGTATACAAACAATGAATTAAAAAGCATACAATATACCTCAAATGAAACAAATGAATGAGAGACAATAGTTTGATTAAAAGAATAAACATTACTATACATGTTTATTCTTAGAAACACATATATAAATGTTTATTCTTTTAATCAAACTATTATCCTTTATGTGCAAAACCACCTGTTTGGACTTGGCCTATGCCGGCTTATTTTTTGAGTCTTCCTTTCAAAAACGTATTAATTATTTTAAACTCGGCGTAAATGAACATGTGATCATAACACATTTCCATGACTTTTACAAAACTTTTGGGATTTAAGTTTTTTCCATAACTTCTCCAGGTCTGGAAATGACCATTTTAAAATTCCATGACTATTCCAGGTTTTCCATGACCGTACGAACCCTGAAACACACACCTCGGATTTTGGCAGCGTCGGAGTTGATTCTGTCGAACGACGTCAGCTGAAAAGAAGAAGAAGAAAAAAGAGATTTTAATGGCGAAGGAGTTGGCGGATCTCCCGAGTTTAATTCCACTAACGGCAGGAAAGCGAACCTTTTCCAGGCGGATGATGAGCTTGTTGACCTCGATGACGTAGTGGTCGATCCGGGCGGCGCGGTGCTTCTTGAAGAAGTCCAGGTGACTCCTGGTTGCTCCTACGGAAACGCAACCGAGGAAGAGGAGGCCGTCAGAGTTCACGCTCTCAGTTAATTCCATCAACGCTAAACCGGCAACTGAAATGTTTTTCACACTTTTCAAAGAGCATTCGGTCTCACCCAGTTCCTGGGGCTCCCACATGTAGGGGTCCACTCCCCCGTAGTAGAAGGACTCGTAGCTGCCCGTGTCCAGCCGGTCGTCTCCGTCTCTCTTCAGCAGCTTGTCTTTGGCTTTCTTTGCCTTCTGAACCAAAACTGGGGACGAAGGACACAAAGTCAATATTGTCTGGGCAAGTACATATCCATCTAATTTACACAAATTACTCATTTCGCAAAAACAATTTGTAAGAATAGCTACCTCCTCCAGCTTTTCGGCTCCTTCTGCTCCTCTGTTTAATAAATTAAATACATTGTCTCTCTCTGACATTAACACAGTCCAGACCTGTTCATTCATCTATAAATGCACGTTCCTTGCTCATATGCTCCCTACACCTTTCAAAGAATATTTTGAGACCAATTCTCAAGTTCACGATTTCAACACTAGACAATCTGCTAATCTCCATCCTCCCTTCAGCCGTACCACTCTCAGCCAGTTCTCCATCAAACACAGAGGTTCTTTACTCTGGAACAATCACATTCTTATTGCTAATTCTTCATCTTCACTTAGTAATTTCAAACATAGATTAAGGGCCAGCCTGGTGAATCGAGCCTTTTCATCATCTAGTCAGTGTTTTGTATTGTTGTTTGTTTTAGCACGTTAAATGTTATTCTTGTTTATTATTCATTAATTTAGGTGAGAACCTTGCATAAGCCCTTTGGGTTTCTTTTCTCACCTGCACTCATTTCTGTGTCTTTTTTAATAATGTTACATTTGTTACTTATTTTTGTGCAAATAAATAAATGAAATAAATAAATAAAAGTCGATCAGGGCGACCTCCAAACTCCTGAGGAAACTCGCCGATTCATCCCGGCGGACGATGTCCAACGAGTCCGACGCCGCGGTGCCGTTTTATCAAGAAGGCCACGCTCGTTTGCAGGCGCTCGCGTGAAGTGATTTTTGATTCTCCACACTCACGTTTGAGTTGCCCCCTGACGTGCCGGTCGTCCCCGGAGTGCTCCTCCTCGTAGTGGTCCTGGAGCTGGTAGAACGACTGGAGGTCCTTCAGGCACAGCGGGCACAGGAAGCCCTCCTTCACTTCCCCCGTGCCCTCGAAGGGGGGGGGGTAACTGGAGGCCATGGCGGCGGCGGGCGGCGGGCTGAGAGACGCAAAGTGGGAGATTGTCGAGGCGGTCCACATGTCACGGGGTGCCTGACCCCCCCAACGACGGCTCCATGGCAACGGAGACGGTCCTGGGAAAAATTGTTAAATTAAAAAAATATATACATATATTTGCCATAGTTCAGAAGTTGTAATTTATTAATTTTTTCAGATTGAGGCGACACATATTGAGATTTATACAAAAAACACAGATTTTAAAGCATCCCATATCCTCAACAATGAATAATGTGACTTTTAGGAGATCAAAGTATAGAAGGAATAAGTGATCATGACAACAAACTAAACAGGATTGTGAAACATAGATGTATTATGTCTCACTTCTTATAGAACACCTGCACATATTGACGCTAATGATCGGTCAATGTTGCTCTTAAAGGGTTCAAACGTTCCCCAGTTCTAGACCGCATTATCTTAAAGTCGAGCTAACATGCTAATGTTTATTTTCATAACGATGCCAGAGACGTAACATGTTACATGATGTTAAACATGTGATATTTGTGTATTAAGCATCGAGCGGAAGTTGAATGTGTGACGTTAGCATCGCGATGCTAACAGCCGCTCTCGCTACTCCCTCGTCGTGCTGTTGAAAAACAAAACACGGAGGAGCGAATAACTTCAAACTTCTCAAACAAACACTCGCGGAATATTCGACTCTACTTGCTGTACTTACTGAATGAATCCGACAGCAGCTGTGAGGCTG
Source organism: Liparis tanakae (assembly GCA_036178185.1). Classification (NCBI taxonomy): domain Eukaryota; kingdom Metazoa; phylum Chordata; class Actinopteri; order Perciformes; family Liparidae; genus Liparis; species Liparis tanakae. The sequence continues at coordinate 2,873,925 of CM070097.1, forward strand.
ACAGTTCGCGTCTTTGACAGCTCGACTTCACCAGCCCTGCTGGTCACGTGATTAGCATTGGGCCGGTACGGGAAGGGACGAGGGACAAATCACACGAAACGCGCACTGACTGGACATGCCTTGTTTTTAACAAAATCTTTTTTTTGTATTTATTTATTTGGCTTAAATATAATATTTTTTTGCAATACGTGTTTTGATGTGTATCAAGGCCATCTTCTGGTTCGGGAATGATTCGGGAATGATTTTAGGAATTATTAAAGCTTCCCTCCATGCCTTTGTTGGCTTATATATATTCAAAAGACGTCAACATTATGTGATAACATTTTTTGACAAATATTTTTATTGTTGTCTTTTCCACAATGCACAAACAAACACAAGACAGAACAAAACAAAACAAAACAAAACAAAAGGCACAACAAAATAACGTATAGGCATAGAGATATCAATGTCACTAGCATTTTTTTGTTAAGTGTTACTGACTGTTCCTCAACAGAGAACAAAACAATAACAATAGAAGATGACATGTGATACATTTAATCGTTTCCCTGGAGATGTCAGCTAGTATTCTGATGACAAAGAAAATTACTAAACTAAATCGAGGAATTACTGGATGATAAAAAGGATTCAAGGATCTTTTATTGTCATTATGCACAACAACATTTGGCGGTAGCTCTCAACTAAATGACAAACAAACAAAACCGGTAGTGCGTTCCTGCAGTGCAGTGAATTTGCATCATAATCAATGTAAACTGCAGCATTAAAAACAACTCTCTGGGCGGACAACATGGCCGACATCTTGCAAAATGATTTGTCCATCAACTTGGCCTGTGGTTGAGCACCACTTATAGGAGCCGTGGCCTCCTCCTGTCCATCCTGCTCTCTTTCTGTGTTGATTGCCACGCTCCCTCCTTCAATCAGATATCCTAAACTATGTTGCTATGAAATACTTTCATCATAAGATTTTGTCTCGAGCGACTTTCTACTTCTGCTTCAGACTCCTATTCTCTTCTGTTCCCGCCCATCCTCTTCATCGCACCCCGCACTTCTGCTATTATCTTCTCAATTTCACTGTCTACGTCTCCATGCTTTGACTTGTCGTTCTTCCCTCTCTTTTGTGGTCTCTCTTGTACGCAGCTAAATGATCACATATCAACACATACCAACTCTCTTTCCTCTAGAGACATTCTCCCTCTTCTATATCTACGTCAACATGTCCCCAACTCTCAATAATGAGGGTAGTTTAATAGTATTTTGTGTTTTTTTGTTGTCGTGGGTGTTCTGTCTGTATTGCCTCTAGGTAGGTACACGTACACAAAATCAATAAATATCATTTTAAATTGTAAAAAAATCATAAATAAGTTATAATTGTTCATAGTTGTTACATAAAATGTAATAACAATAAATAACCATAAAGAAATAAGAATACAATTGAATATGATTGTCGGATTTATGTTTTCTGTTTGTTTTTTGTTCCAAAAATCTAAGAAAACACTTTCAAAATGTAGAATAATGACTAATAGTCTTATTATTGCAACTTTAATCACAATTGCTCATATACTGTAAGCCTAAATCAGTATATTTTAGAACAACGGTTAAATGTAATTTCACAAGTTTAAAAAGTGCCCCCAATTTCTTTTTTAAATGCCCCTGGATTGCAGTCAGTGGGGAAAAAATTGCCACTTAAAAAAAAAAAAAATCCTCACCTGTCTGACCGCCACCATTTCCCAGAGCTCTATAAGTCTTCTGACCAACATGTTTTTTTTATTTTTGTCTGCAGATTGTCTTCCAAGTCAGCCCGAGATGGTTAAACCGCTTTTAATAATAACTAAACGTAGGTCACTTAGATTTTCTGTTATTATATGGTCATTAATTAGCTGACTGCACATTCCCATGTGGCCCCTCCACGTTCTTCTTCTGCGCTCACATTTCCCGCTGCAGTACCGCTCCTCACCTGCAAACGGCGCTGTACTTATTCTCGCCCAGATTCGTGACTCCATTCGCAACGCTTTCTAAAATAATAAAGAGAGATAATCTCTTCCATGCTCTATTGTTCTGAGGTATTATTCATATTTTCTCCTCGATTATATTATCACTTCCCTCAGTCTTTTATTTCATTATTGTTTCCCAAGTTTAAGTGTCAGGTACTTTATTCTTGTTTGTTGACTAAATAGCCCTTTAAATAAATAAAAAAGTTATATATTATAATAGTTACCTTCGCATTCTGAGAATGCGGAAGGTTATGTTCTGATCGCTGTGTATTTATTTATTTGTATGTGTGTGTGTTATTCGCATAATTCAAAAAGTATTACACATGATTGGTTATTATTCGGGGATTCGATTTTGGGATCGATCGGGTCAAAGGTTAAGGTCAAGATCATGAAAAGGTACCAAAAAAGAGGCTGTGGCAATGGTATGCGCTCTACCGAGTGCTCATTCTATTTCTTATATGTTTAACACAGTGAAAAACAGCCTAGGGGTCAAATTGACCCCAAAGAACACCAATGCGTACAAGTCGTGTTCAGGACATTGAAAACATATCATCACGGGAATGTTATGTTTTCCCAGTTGTCACCAATACATTAGGAAAAGTCATGAAATATGAAGCAAAACAAATTATGTTAATATTTTCTTTAGAGATCAAACATTGAATGAGGTCAAATTGACCCCAAAGGTAACAGGAGGGATAAGATGCCACGTATAGTTTTAAAGCCGCGAGGTCAACGGGGCCCAACGCTAATGTATGGCCCCGAGGCCCCGGCAGCCACGGGCAAATTAAAGTGTAATTGCGTTGACAGTCTCAGCCGTTCTCCATCCTGGGGGTCAGGAACATGAACGATACAATGATTGAATGAAGCTTTAATTTATTCTATATGTAAAATGATGTTTAATAGAAATCGTATTCTCTGGCGTTTGCTTGTGTAACATCCTGGGTAGGATGATAAATCTCTTAAATAAATGGGGCAACTAGTGAAGAGCAGTCACAATAATAATCAACTAATCCCCAAATGTATATGGACCCAACCGTAATCATGTTTGTGTGATCAGATTATCGTCTGCAGCTCCGATGTGGGAACATTGCTGGGTTTAGGGTTGTTTTTGTTGTTATATAATTACAATTTGATATACTAACCATTGATAAACTAAAATTGTCTGTTTAGGATTATGAATATGCAATTTGGTTGTTTGGTTTTCATTTGATTTATTTCTGATATTTTAATATTTTTGTTTTACATTACAATCTAAAAAGTCTAACAATTCTAAATATGTGATTCCTTTAAAGGATGTTCTAGTTATTCTATAATCATAATGGTCTTAAAATGACAATATTGGGACGATTGTCCCAGAAATGTGTGTGTGTGTGTGTGTGTGTGTGTGTGTGTGTGACTATCACATAAAGGTGTGTCTTCTTTTTTATCTACACTTTCTACAGCTTGACCAACACCCACACAATATATATATATATATATATATATATATATATATATATATATATATATGTGTGTGTGTGTGTTTGATATATAGATATATGTGTATTATATATATTAAAGTATATGTTTAATATATATATATATATATATATATATATATATATATATATGTTTGTTATATAAATAATATATATATGTTTAATATATATATATTATTTTTATATATATATATATATATATATGTTTGTTATATAAATAATATATATATATGTTTAATATATATATATTATTTTTATATATATATATATATATATATATATATATATATATATATATATATATATATATATTCTCTTCTTGGCAATTCAAGTTCTCTCAAATGATGTTGTGCATGAGATAAGTATATTTATTGTTTATCCAATGTGCATCTTTTCCCTCCTGCTTGATGGTTTGTTGAATCCTCTGATGAAAGCTGCGCGCGCATTCTCCATCTCTCTAACGCCCTGAATAATCTGCATATTGATCAGGCGGCCCGCGGGCAGCTGCCGTGATGGAATGAGCCCAATTACAGTGAGCAGAGGAGACGGCTGTCACCCTCGGTCTACTGCCTCGCGCTAAGAGGCTCGAGCCGAGCGACGTGCTGGACTCCATTAGACCTGCTGGCTAAACAGTGTGATGGACTTTAATAGACTGTAATGAAGCACAGCGTACATGTTTACCAATGCGGTTTATTGTCCAACAAAAAACATTGGCGGTTGACTTTAAGGCAAAGGATTATTCTTCTCTATATTATTGCATGGATTAAGTTGATTTAACCCTAAAACCCAAACGACGTTAAATCAATGCAATAATACGATCGAAAAAAATAATCAGACATATTTTATTTTGCGACGGTATTAATTATATTGTACATGAGTAGAAAATAATGAAGCACAAATCAAATCGATTCCCTCTGCAGAGATGTACAACGTCGGCCGCTTTCCATTGATCATGTATTTCTGGGCTGAAGAGCGCGCGCCGCCTCACAGAGGCGACCGCGCCACAGAGCAGCAGCTGACGCGTCCCCCCGCGGGCTTGATTTGAGCCGAATCAACGGAATAAATACTAAATAAGTTCAGTTATTAAATCAGGAAATGGCACGCGCTAACGCGCCAACTTTACAGCGATATACTCGGTTTGGAGGATAATTACGCACAAGCTCTCCAAACTGAACAGACGGCGGATACATGTCTGTGGGTGTGTGATTTCTTTTTTGTGGGTGGCACAACAGATTCAATGATGTAAATTAAGTTTTCTTTTTTTAATAATTCACTGTGGTAACTTGGTTTACACATGTATTTGTTTACATCGAAGCAGCAGACACTCACACACGGACACACACGCACGCGCGCACACCGGACCTCCTGCTCCGAGACCTACTCTCCTTCCACTGAGTCCTCCTCGGGTGCAAACCGTTTACCCGGGTGCTGTCGCTTCTCCTCGGCGTGGCTCTTGTGAATGCCGTCTAAAAAGTCGAGCAGCAAACTGGTCTTGCTGCAGCTCGTAGGGTCCGACGCGTCACACGGACTGTTTGTGCCCAAATCCGGACTGGAGTTATCCCAAAACCGTTTCCCGGGGTGCTGCCGCTTTTCCAAGTCGACGAGGTCGTCGTCGTCTCCCTCTCCGTCCACGTCCCAGTCGTCCCCGTCGCGCTTACCTGGGTGCTGCCGCTTGCTGTGCACCACCAGGTAGCGCTTCCCCGGGTGCTGGCGCTTCGCGAGCCCCCCTCCCAGGAGCGTCGCGGGGCTTTCGGAAACGCGTCCCGCCACCGCGAAGCGCTTCCCCGGATGCTGCCTCTTCTGCAGCTCCGTGAACGAGTGCATTTCTTCTAGCTCGCGTTTGCCCGGGTGCTGCCTCTTCTGAAAGTCTGAGTACTGGTCACCCTCTTCTTCTTCTTCTTCTTCTTCTCCTCTCCTCCCCGGATGCTGCCGCTTCTCCAAGTCCTCGCCGTATCTCTTACCGGGATGCTGTCGTTTTGTCACCCATTCTGATTGAGAGGAGGATCCCTCTGGAGAAAGAGAAATACATAATAATTTAGATTACCTCCAGTATAGACCCATCGACTTCTATACATATCCCTGGGTCCCTTGTGCGTAAATTGCGCACAGAGGAGTTTTCATATTAAAATGGGAGGAAGATTATTTTCCATTCATCTTGTTTTAGAGATAATGTGTTTTATATTTTTTTTTAGTTTTTTTTTATATAATTCCCTATCTGGAACCCACGAAAACTATTTAAAAGTCAACTCCTGTCACCATTGTTGCATCAAATCACCCGTTCCCCGCGCAACTGATCCAAACGGCGCGTATCTTTACGCACCGGCGCGTATTTTTACGCACCGTTTCTGCCGTCTTCGTCCTGTATCTTCTTGAGAATGGACCGCAGCAGGAGACTTTCTGCTCTCTGGAGGATGATGTTGTCGATGGTCCTCCCGTCCGCCTCAGCCTCGGGGGGGACGCCCTGTCCGCCAGACGCAGTGAAGTTGCAGAGCGCGAGGAAAGCCCAGATGAGCAGACAAGTGGACTTCATGGTCGTTGAGTTGGTCCTCTGATGGAGAAACAGAGACGATACATATTAGATAATAGATGAATAGTTTGATTAGTACAACTTGGTTGAACCTGACGTCTTTCACATTTAATTCTGACCACTTATTTCTTATAAAAAAGGTATTAAAAAGTACAATATTTTCACCGTAGCAACATTTGAAACCAGCTTCACAGAAAGAAAATATATAAACTGAACACTAAGTTGCCTTAAAGACTTCCGAAATGAATTATAATAACACAAAAAGGTCCATATGATGAATAACACAGCTCCAGACGACAGACATCTTCGCGTTGGTCCTCACCTGGAAGTGGAAGCTCTCCTCTTCCTCAAGACTCAGGAGACGGCCGTTGCTGTCAGTTGGCCACCTGGATGGACCAAGTCTGGAGGAATGAGCAGATAACTTCACCGTGTCAGCATTTATACCGGCTGGGCACCGACGTCACGCGGACGCCCTGAGTCATTTCTCAGCATCGCTTTGTCCCCGCTGATGTCACCGGGTCGTGCGCAACATCCATGATTTGGTGAATGATCGCCCCGTGAGGGGGTCGTGAGATAAATGGCACGGCACTGCTACCGTGGCTGGATAAGATGCATTCACCCAGATAATGGGAATTTATGAACGAAGAACGGCGTTTTTTTATCATGCATTGTCTATATTAAGTTGAGTTATCTTTCAAATGTTTTCATTTTGGACTTTAAATACACTGAGATGTTTGTTTCTCAGACAAAATAAGTGGAGTGTGTGTTGAAAAGAGAAAAGAAAAGGTCTCGAATGGGGGGGGGGGCACTAAGGGCTGATAGATAATATATATATATATATATATATATATATATATATATATATATATATATATATATATATATATAATCTCTGCAGCCCTTAGTGGGCCCTTGGCATTCTCTTTAACCTTAAAAATTGAAATTAAATTGGGGGGAAATAATGAGAATATTAACATTTTACAGCTGAGAAAACATTTTTTTAACTAAATTAGTTTTTGGTAAAGTTTAATATCTCTGAATCCTCATTCTACCGACACACTTAACACACAAGCGTGACCCTCTGGGGACCCCAAGAATAAACAACCACAACATTAATAGTTATGTAATACATGTCACCTGAAGAAAATACAACAGATTATGAATATAATCCACTTATATTACTACTTATATACTTATATATTGTGTAAAATGAAACGTAGACTAAGCACATGAAGAAATCTGAAGTCCTTCAGATCTGTGAAATCATAACAATTAGTGACGATGTCGCTCATGCAGCGAGGAAGAGGACGGGTTAAGTGTACACCCGGTGCACCGGGAGCCAATAATGAGACTCATTAGCATGCATGCTCTGTTTAAGTTGTTAATTATACATTTTTCTTTCTTCTTTTATTTGGTGAACTTCTCCTGCATGCAACAGAAGTTTAAGGCTGAGCAGCTTCCGTCTTTTATTCCAGGACGTTGTTGTTCTGCTTCATCACTCTTCGCCCCCAAAATGTATTCCAACCAACACAAAAGTCCCTCTGACTCGTCATCAATGTTTCATGTAATCCTTTTAACTTCATCACAGTTATCTATTGAAAAAAGTAAATAATCTCCTTTTTTTTTTTAAGTGCCATTTACCAAAAAAGAACCACAGTATAAATATCACCATGAACTTCACACCGCGCACGACCCCGGAGCTGGAGGCACGCCGTCAGACCTCAGGTGAAACTTTAATGCTAAGAGGAGAAACTAAAACAAAGAATTCACGTTATTGCACTTTTTCCCATGAAGGGTTATTTGGGAGTTGTTCCTGATCCGATGTGAGGTCAAAGGTCAAAGGTCAGGGATGTCTGTGTACAGATTGTAAAGCACTCTCAGGCAAATTAGTAATTTGTGAGAATGGGTTGTACAAAATAAACTGACTTGAAATGAATAGAGCATTCATCAAAATAAAACACAAAACACAAAAACAATACTAAATACTAAAATACTAAATATACAGAGGAAACAAAACATATACACAAGGCAGTGACTATAGTGAATATAGTATCACACTTAGCAACATACTTCATAAGAATGTTGGTGAGCAAGAAGAAGAAGAAGAAGAAGAAGAAGAAGAAGAAGACGACGACGACGACGAAGAAGAAGAAGAAGAAGAAGAAGAAGAAGAAGAAGAAGAAGAAGAAGAAGAAGAAGAAGAAGAAGAAGAAGAAGAAGAAGAAGAAGAAGAAGAAGAAGAAGAAGAAGAAGAAGAAGAAGAAGAAGAAGAAGAAGAAGAAGAAGAAGAAGAAGAAGAAGAAAAGTATCTCACAAAAGTTTCTGTGAGACTCGATGAAAGTGGAGAGTGGCATCTTCCGACAGGTGGAATCAAACACCTCCGTGTTCGTTGACACCTTGCTTTGTGTGTGTGTGTGTGTGTGTGTGTGTCTGTGTGTGTGTGTGTGTGTGTGTGAGATGGACAAGGATGAAGGCGGCCACCGGGAAACGAGGCGACACACAAATAAATAAACAAATGGAGGCGTGCGTGCGGCGTCGTGATGACACAGGCCTGACAGGAGGTCACTGCGGGGGGGGGGGGGGGTGAGCGACAGCTTACAGGGCAGGCTGGAAGTGTGTGTGTGTGAGTGTGTGTGTGTGTGTGTGTGTGTGTGTGTGTGTGTGTGTGTGTGTGCGTGCGTGTGTTTACTTGTTGGCTTGGCCTTGCATGTTGATATTCAGAAGGCGCTCATGAGGGATTCTTCCCACGTAAACTATTTGCTCCGATTGCTTTCCAAATAATTCATCACAGCCGTTCCCTCGCTTCGAAGTTTAAAAAGAGAAAGTCGTGCGGCGGATTTTCATTTCGAAACCGCGGCGACGTCTCGTTGTCGACGCTTCGCTCCGCGCTGAAGAGTGCGAGGGGACCCCGAGGTGGTCGGCCTGCTGGGAAAAAAAGGGCGAGGGCGTGATGGACGGGCGCCGTCTGCGTCAGAGAGCGAAGACTCTGAAAGTAAATATTTTGAAAAGGGGTCCCTGAAGGCCTCACGCAGTGAAACCCCCTTCAGCCTGTTTGCACACACACAACGTGGTCTGAGGACCTCGATCAAAGCGGAGCTCTCCTCGCTTTATATGTTCATATTTTGCATATTTTAGTCGCCAAATCTAGAAGTCGAGGGTCGTTTGAGATCAGAAAAATTCATCTTGTGATTTTTATTTTTCTTATTTTGTCATTTTGTGCCCTGGAGTCTAAAAAACAGTCGTCTGAAAGCTGCGTGGCTTCAGATATGTCCTCATCTTTCACACATCGAGAGAGAGAGAGAGAGAGAGAGAGAGAGAGAGTGCTTAGCATAATGTGTTCTTCAGGTTCCATCCATCTTTCGCTGTGTGTCTGTTACCTTGAGAATTCCATTATCTCCCAATAACGCGCGCGGCGCTCCGTGTGTCTCTTCAGCTGGAGGCCGTGATTAGCGCGGCGCTCCGAGCGCACGCTACAACCCACTTACCGCCGCCCCCCCCCATCACCGACCCCTAGTGTCTGGGAAGCCGTCGTAATCGGGCCGTAGATCTCTCACGACCGGCGGAAATGGCAGATGGTTATTTCTAAATATTTCAGGAGTGATGAAAAGGAAACATTTAGAGTTCTAGAAAGAATATTCCTAAACCCGTTCAGCCATTTTGTCTCTGGACCCCTATTTTCTTTAAAAGAAGTGTGTACCCAGTAGAGTGCGGATCCCCTCCAGGTGTGTGTGTGCGAGGACCACCGCTGTGTTTTGTGATTGGATGAGAACGATCCGCGGCTGGCCAACCGGGCGCCTGCACGCAAACTAGCTGGAAAGCGCCGCTCGATACGCTTCATTCAGACTTAAAGACAAGCGGCGATAAACGCAGATATGTACGCCTGAAATAGCATCAGCTGAGTGGCAGTGACACACACACCCACACACACACACACACACACACACACACACACACACACACCAGAGGGTGTTTGTTATAGCTTTCAGAACTTTTTTCCGTACCGCAATTTATTTTGCTCACTTCCTTTTGAAAGTTTATACATGTATAAACTTGAAAACTTCGAAATTTCTTCTTGGAAATCTCCCACTTTCATCTTCTGAGAATATTCACATTTTTACGACCTCGATTATATATATATTTATTTTCTCGTTTCCGTAGTTATAAAATGAAGAATATGTCGCCTTCAGTAAGGTAAACCACTGCGTTGTGGATGTATGCTGCCCTCTAGTGGTCAATCTGTTACTGCAGGTGGAAAAGCCATATTAACAGATATTATTTCCGAGACTGACATCAATCATATTTAGTTTGTTGTCTTTTTTAAAATAGCTTGGTAGAGTAGACATCCCTAAAAAATCATTTCAAAATAAGCTTTCAGTGAAGATATGGGTAAGTTTCATGGTGCTATTATTATTATTATTGTGGTGTTGTTTTTATGACAGTTATATTGCTTTTCTCGGTCATTGTTCATTTACATTTTATTAAAAACATATCATGGCTGTTTAGTGAATTCCTTCGCAAACTTTTTTTTAACTCAGCCTTAATCCAACGTTTATATTTCTGTTATGGAAATATGAGAACATTTGGACACATTTAATAAGACAATGCCTGTATTTGCACATTCAAACATAAAAATTCAGAAAACTTAAAAAGTATTGTCCCAATGTGACTCAACAACTGTTGCGATATCTCCGAGTTAAATTTCAAACCCTATTCACCTGGAGTGAATCTCTATACGGCTGGCCGCCATCCGCCCGTCCTCCTGCGGCTCATTCTGGTGCGGTTGCCATGGTAACGGGACCCCTTCTCCCCAACGCAGCCACATCCGAGGGGCCTCTCCCAGGTTCAAACGTCCTCACTGTACATTCAAATCAACCCGGTTTATGTTTTTGTAGCTCAATATCACAAATTCAGAATTTTGTTCACATACGACATCCCTGACCTTTGACCTCACATCGAAATCAGGGAAAAACTCCAGAAATAGAATTAAATAAACCTTTAAATGGGGGGAAAAAAAGGTAAGAACCCTTGAGGAGAGCAACAGAGGAGGAGCCCTCTCCAGGATGGACAGAACAATAGACGTCACGCACGGCGTCGCGAGTTTTGAGTTCAAGTCGTCGGTAATTGCTAAAGGGCATCATAAAGGGCAGCCGTGATTAGAGCGGGCGACTTAAACGCGTTGTTTTCATGCTCGATGATTACGAGTATGGTGTAACTTCCCCACAAGGAGAGAGAGAGAGAGAGAGAGAGAGGCTGCTGGTGTGAAGCGGAGAGGTGGTGCAATTCAAACTCCACGTAGCGCGATATATTGGTGGGAGAGAGAGGTGTGCACCAGGTCCCCGGGATGAGAGAGAGTCACACCACTTCCTGTGTACAGACGAGTAGACGAGTAGAGACCAGTAGATGAGTAGATTAGACAAGTACAGACGAGTGCGCTTGATGTTATTTTATTGTTCCAATTGCAAAAAAAGCTCAACAAAATCCTTCTATACAACCAGAGGATTCAGCCCCTAGTGGTCAGTAGAGAGAATGCAGCTTTAATAAATGAAGCATACACTTCTATACTACCAGAGGAGTCACCCCCTGGTGGTCAGTAGAGAGAATGCAGCTTTAAGACATGAAGCATAGACTTCTATACAACCAGAGGAGTTGCCTCCTGGTGGTCAGTAGAGAGAATGCAGCTTTAAGACATGAAGCATATACTTCTATACAACCGGAGGAGTCGCCCCCTGGTGGACAGTAGAGATAATGCACGTTTAAGGAACTTCTGCATTGCCTTCACTTTTCAGACATGGAGGTCGCCTCCGGTTCAGAGGGCGGCGGCGTATCCGGTTAAATAAGCCGAAGAACCACCGAGACAATCAGAGAACGACTCGCATGTGAAACCGATCCAAGAAGCGAAAATGAACCTCCGGACATCTTGACTGAGTTCTTCTCTCTCGGGGGAAATCTCTCCTCGCTAGATGGGAAATAAAAAATATTGCACCATTGATTCAAGACAGGATTGTCTTCTCGTCTTGTAACTTTTTTGTTGTTGTTTTTTTTTGCATGTAGACACGTATACAAGAGTAGGGTGTCTCATCATCGGAGGCCCCCTGGGCCGTGAACGGGGCTCCCAGAGGAACCCCTCGGATACGAGAGGCAGCTGGTTTGATTCCCACTATTGACTCTTTTCCCCCAGGAGACGGCAGATGGGAAAGTGCCGTCTGCTCTGCCAGTTGTGGTGAAGCTGTAGCCACAATAACCCACGTCTTCATTGGCTGTAACCACAGAGAGACATAGAGAGAGAGACGCGACGTATCGGTACTAATAACGTTGTTTTCATTGCGTTAGGTTCAAACAAAAAGCCCATATTGACCATATTGTTCTCGTGCTTTATCTTTGCTAATGCGGTTGCGTTGGGTTCGGGCGCCCCGCTGCCACTTTAGTTTGCTCTGGTCATTTCATCTGAATTTGGACCATTTTTGTGTTTTATACGTAAAGAGCAGCACCGACAGGCTCATCCGTTCCCGCCGGCCTAATTGTTGGTGGATGAAGACGCACCGCCGTCTCTCTGCGATGTCCGGAGAGGTTGGAAAGGTCAGACTGCAGAGAGTTGATTCAAGATGGGGGGAAGGGGGGGGGGGGGGGAGTCGGCATCTGACGCGCCACGCCTTGCCGAGTGAACCGATGCATCTTCATTTTTTAAAAGACATTCGACGTGTGGTTTTTCCCACCTAGCGGCTATCGCCATTAGCAACGTTCGCCTTGGAAATTCGATATTCGACAAATGGAATGACGTCACGATCCTCCGCCGATGGCAGTTTGCCACCACTCTGCTCTCCCAGTTCTACAACGTTAAAGGATAAGTGGTGCTATTACACATTTTCGTGAAAATGCTAACACCATCCGGTCGGTCCCATCGTTCGATTCCCTCCGTCTCCTGTTGCACACGGCACCAAACCCATCGGCTCCTATACTAAAGGAGTACAACTTTAAAAACAGCGGACGCGTTCATGGAGTTCAATGGATGACAAGTTGAAACGATTTAATTGCCGCGGGATTTGTTTCAGACGTGGACGTTCCACTCGGGAGGACTTATGATAAACTTCCGTGACTCCCTCATTTCTTATCTAGCGCCATCCTCCCTGATTTATCGACAGATTCCTGCAACTACTGAAGACGTTCCACTCAACTTCTGTCGTCCTGTGCGTTGAGTTGGCACGAAGGAACAAACTAAATCAAGTCTTATCAAGCCTCACAGTAAGTTGTTGTCATGCACGATCCACTCATTGTTGATTTTCACGAGATTCGTTGGCGCAAACCTCCAAAAATCGGAGTACGACGAGCCTTTTTCTCTAAGAGTATACAGCTTTTCTTTCTGAATTTGAACAATACCAAATCGGACGTCCTACGTACGCAGATGATTGATTTGGTATTGTTCGAATTCAGAAAAAAGCGCTATACTCTTAGAGAAAAAGGCTTGTCGTACTCAGATTTGGCTAAATGAAAATGGCTAACGGTGACGCAGGGTAGCTAACGCGGTGAACACGAGCGACACGCCTCACTCTCGTAGTTTCGGGACATCAATGGACGTCTCTGAAATAAACTAAATCAAGTCTCATCGAGCGTCACAGGAAGTTGTTGTCGTTCACGATCCGCTCATTGTTGATTTTCACGAGATTCGTTGGCGCAAACCCAAAAATCGGAGAACGACGAGCCTTTTCCTCAAAGAGTATCCGGCTTTTATTCTGAATTCGAACAATACCAAATCGGACGTCCTGTGTACGCAGATGATTGATTTAATATTGTTCGAATTCAGAAAAAGAGCTGTATACTCTTTGAGAAAATGGCTAACGGTGACGCATGGGAGCTAACGCGGTGAACACGAGCGACATGCCTCACTCTCGTAGTTTCGGGATATCAATGGACGTCTCTGAAATAAACTAAATCAAGTCTCATCGAGCGACACAGGAAGTTGTTGTCGATCCGCTCATTGTTGATTTTCTCGAGATTCGTTGGCGCAAACCCAAAAATCTGAATACCACGAGCCTTTTTTCTCAAAGAGTATCGGGCTTTTATTTTGAATTCGAACAATACCAAATCAATCATCTGCGTACGCAGGACGTCCGATTGCGCCTGAATGCGCAAAATGACATTATTTGAAAAGATCGCGGCTCGTAATTACGACCGATTAAACTCAGAGTCTTTGTCCGGCGGGCGAACGAGACGGACGGTGAGTTGAGAGGAAGGAGAACCTAAGGACGGCGGGACAGGTGTGTGATCTCCACTGAATCACTGAATCACTCCACTCAGGTTCCTTTGTGGCACAGAAAGAGAGACACCAGGAGAACGCATAATGGCGTGGTGATTGTCGCGTGGGCGACTTCCTCATTGTTCGCTCTGTAGCAGCGATACACAACCAAAACACACACACACACACACACACACACATACACACACACAGTTTCATAGGATAGATGTTATAAATGGGGTTTTCTATATTGTATTTTTTCTTCTTCATTCAAATATCATGGGATCAATCGATTGGCTCAAAATGATGCTGAGAATCAATTGTGTCTGTGGTGTCTTGTTTACTTGTTTCCTGACCTATAGCCCCCCCCCCCCCGCCACCCCTGTCTACGCAGGCTGCAGCTCTTCCCATGAGGAAAACGGTTCAAATGTCACATTAAATAAATAAATCCCGAATCCTGTCAAAAGGACCTTTTTAATATTCCTTCCATGTTTCACCTCACTTCATTTTTTCTTCTTCTTCTTCTTCTTCTTCATCCCGCTTCTAAAAAGGTGGGTTTAAAAAACTTAAATAATGTTGTTGTTGAAATCGTTTCTGTATCGAAGGGCAATGAGGACTCCGTGGAGTTGAGGACGGAGGATTCTCTGAGGTTTATGTGCTTTGTCTGGTCCAGTGCTCACAGAAGAGGGAGACCTCCACGTCCCTCATACTCAGAGATTGATTCTCGGCCTGCCGTTAGAACTCTTGATGGACTTTTACTCTGAGAGCAGCCGGAGAGTCGAGATGATGGGTTTCTAAAAGAAACGCACCTCATTATTTTCAAGGAGTGAGTTAAAAATTGAAGAAATCAACCAAATCTGAAGTCTTTTTCGACCAACTTTTAGTCCCCTTAAAGGGCCAGCGCACCACGAAATAAAAAAAATGCAACTTTTACTGTCGTGGGATTAATCAATCATATCAGCCATAGAGACGCCCGCCTCCAAAACCATGGACCGATATGGCGCTCATTTTCTTTTAATGATCCACCATACCTCCAAAAACTACAGGCAACTCACACCAAAACAATCTAGTAATTCATTTTGGGGGTGAACTGTCCCTTTAAGAGTGACTGCAAGGCTATTGGAAACTGTGTGTCCGAGTTCCCCCTGACCAGTGCAAAGCATTTTGTGTTGAATAAAAAGATGTAACACGCAGCATTTTGCATACAGATATATAATATATACAATTCAGTTTATGAACTTATACTTCTATTTCATTTAATAATTATTAAATAACTATTTAAAAATAAATAAATGTAATGGATGAAATGGATTTGAAATATATTTAAGACAAAACTCACGTACCAGGGCCTTTATGTACCCCCATTGTGAACCACTGTTGTAACCTGTGTGTATATATACTATATATATATATATATGTGTGTGTATATGTATATATATACGTATATATGTATATACATATATACATATATATACACACATATATATGTGTGTATATACACACTTTATACACATATATATACATGCATGCATATGTATACGTATATATATATATATATATATATATATATATATATACATATACATGTACACACACACATATATATATGTATATATACACATATATATATACAAATATGTATACATATATATATACATATATGTGTATATATATGTATATATATATATATATATATATATATATATATATATATATATATATATATATATATATATTGCCTGACACTGTCCTCGCCGGCCTGCCACGCTGATGGGAGCTGAGGAACAACGAGGCTGACAGTCGTGTGCTGACTCACCCCCCCCCCCCCCCCCACACACACACACACACACACACACACACACACCACATCCCCACCCAAAAACAAAATGGCTTCTCTAGTCCAAAGACACGCTGAACCTCTGGAGGAACCGGACGATCAGGATCAACGCTCCACCACCGGCTTTCCTCCACGAATACGGAACAACACCGGATTGGGGATGTGCGATAGAACGTTCTTTTTCATCCGCCTCGAGACTCGGGACTAAGACATAAAAGTATAACTTAGCCCCGTATCGACACCATGTGTAGCCTAACCACGGAGAGTGATGCTGATTGATGATCGATGATTCCCAGAGCTCAGCGATATCTCAGGATACAACTCACAAACAAAAGCTCGTTAAACCGCCACGCCGCCGCGGCGCGGGGCGTCGGCCTGGTCACACAGGTGTGTTTGCAGGTGTGACTGAGTGTTTTTATACGAGCGCACGTGCATGTGCACAGCTGGCCTCGCCGCAGGTTTTGGGCTTCGGTTTGCTCGCCGTGACGAACACGGGCGGAAATAAAAGAGATCTTGATTGCTTGATTTTCCCTTGATGGGAATTTGAAAAGCTGACCACGCTTCCTTTGATATCGTATTAGGATGCGTTCGTTTTTTTTTTATTCTCCTTTCTCGACCTGTATATTACTTTGATAAAGAAGAGGTTGATAAAATAATGTAATCCCTCTCCTCTGATTGGTCGCGAAGTTTCGCGATCGTCACCAGAGGAGCAACGCAACGTCATATGGAGGCACGTAACTGTGTGCTCTGCTCGTTAGCTGCAGGAGGAAGGTGTGTGTTTAAGCAGAGATGTATCACACACACACACGCACACACACACACACACACACACACACACACACACACACACACACACACACACACACACAGAGCTGGCATCATACATACATCTGGGGATTTTAAGAGTTCCCTCTATAACAGGGGTGTCAAACTAATTTTCACTGCGGGGCACATCCACATCATGGGGGCTTCTTAAAGGGCCGGTTGTAACAGAAGCATATAAACGTATAAACTACTACCCGACACATTGTTAAATAACTCTCTTTTTATTGAATTATTTTTTATTTTAGTGTGAAAATATTCTACATGAAAGAATTGCTCTAAAATTATAACATACATTTGAAACCTTCAAAATAAAAGCAAAGGATTCTTTCCATACATTTCTTGAATAAAAGGTGATCGTATGTCTTTAAATTCGTCAGGCGCCACTAAAAAATGTAAATGCCTCTAATATTATAACATCAATCCATTTAATTAGAAACCTTCAAAATAAAAGCATAGGGTATTTTTCATAAATGTCTTGAAGAAAAGGTGACTGTATATCTTTAAAGCCGTCAGGCGCCACTTAAAAATTAAAATGTCTCTAATATAACATAACCTTCAAAATAAAAGCACGGGATATTTTTCATAAATTTCTTGAAGAAAAGATGATTGTATGTTTTTAAAGTGATCAGGTGCCACTTAAAATTAAAACGTCTCGAATATTATAACATAAATCCATTTTATTTGAAACCTTCAAAATAAAAGCATAGGGTATTTTTTCATAAATTTCTTGAAGAAAAGGTGATTGTATGTCTTTAAAGCCGTTAGGCGCCACTTAAAAATGAAAATGTCTCTAATATAACATAAATTCATTTAATTTGAAACCTTCAAAATAAAAGCACGGGATATTTTTCATAAATTTCTTGAAGAAAAGGGGACCGTGTGTCTTTCATGCCGTCAGGTGCCACATAAAATAAAAACATCTCTAATATTATAACATAAATCCATTCGATTTGAAACCTTCAAAATAAAAGCACGGGATATGTTTCATACATTTCTTGAAGAAAAGGTGACCGTATGTCCTTCAAGCCGTCGGGGGCCTCAAGAAATGACGTGGCGGGCCAGATTCGGCCCCCGGGCCTCGTGTTTGACACCTGTGCTCCATACGCATTCAGTGATCTGGAGCTCGGCCTACGCAGTAGAAAGTTCCCCTTTGCTCATGGGCGAGCAGTAATTGAGGGTTTTCACCGTCTCTGCTCTGCTTACATGAAACTATTAATTATCAGGGTTTCGCTGACAGGACATTGCCTCCCGCGTATCGGCGTTACCTTTATCCAGAGAACCGCCGAGCTGGATCTCATATTGTTTGGAGGCAGTGTGACATCTGCAGGAGAGTATTTAAGAGATAAAGATAGCAAGGGGTTGTTGTTTCATGCGTGTGTGTGTGTGCAAGTGTGTGTGTGTGTGTGTGTGTGGGCTGTAATAGAGAGGAGAGAGCATTAGGCACACTCAACACTGAGGCAGCAGGAACTTGCGGCAGAACTCCACAGAGTCCTCTCCGCCTGTAATCAGCGGAGCGAGAGGGGAGTCACACCTTCTTTTTCTCCCTCCTCACAAACACAATCCCTCTCTCTCTCTCTCTCTCTCTCTCTCTCTCTCTCTTTCCTCTCTCCCGTGCACCGACCACCAGGCCAGGTGATGTCCTTTAATGTAAGCACCGCTTGATGAATACATGCGCAGCTGCGATGAATGTTAAAAAAAAAAACAAGCAGGTGGAAGACGACGAGACTAAAATGAGACGCGGAGACGAATCCCCGTGACCGGTTACCGAGGACCTCTTTCCCACATGTCACTCATTTAAACGTCTAATAATAAACCTCTCTAAACTCCTCCGCGCGCTTCCCATTCCACTTCTTCTTCTTCTTCATCTCCTTCCCCCAGTCTAACTCTTCTCCACTTGCTGAGTCTTGCATAACCAAAAATGGCCCCCGGTAAGATTGCCTCCGCCCCACCTCCGTCACTCCGCCGCTCTCAGCAGGGTTCTCTCCATTAAAGGACGGAGCCGTGGTCGTCCCCGAGCCCCCTTAAGGAGCCCATTCATGAATAAATGAATAGGACTGGAAATTATAACAAGATTGCTCATTTTGTTGCACAGCGTTGTTGTTTTGTGTGTGTGTGTGTGTGTGTGACAGATACTTCCAATTACCCGAACTGTACACAACCAAAAATACGTCATCGCGATTTTGTGTCAAAGGAACGTCTCAAACGTCTCAAACGTGCACTTTAATCAACCGATTTCACTCCTGATTTGCCAATATGTTGCATGTCCTCCGGTAATTACGTTCTTCACTTCCGGGTCCGTCTGAAGTGCGACGTCCCGCCGGCCGCCGTGTCCCGTTAGCTCGCTCCGCGGGGACGAACTAGCGCGACGTTTCCCACTGATTTATCTGTCGCTACCGCCGACGGCCGCTTTGTGGTTACTCAGCGAAGGAGAAGGAAAGACGGATCGGGGGATTAAATGCGACAAAAAAGACGACAACTTTGTCGGCTTGAGTTTATTTTCTTGCTAAAACTTCGCAGAGTGGAGAATAAACGCAGACGACCACAGGAACTAAAAAGGGAAAAGTTTGCATCATTTAGGGCTAATTGACATACATGTAATATGTTATTACCTTCGCATTGAAAATACGGAAGGTTATGTTTTGATCGCCGTGTATTTGTATGCGTGCGTGCGTGTTCTTCGCATGAGTTAAAAAGTGTTAAACCAAATCGCATGAAATTTGGTGGGATTAATTTACATAAATGTAATATGTTATTACCTTTGCATTGAAAATGCGAAAGGTTATGTTTTAACCGCTGTGTATTTATTTATTCATTTATTTATTCATTTATTTATTTGTATGTGTGTTACTCGCATAAGTCAAAAAGTATTACATTGAATCACATACAATTTGGTGGGTTGATTGGTTATTATCCAGGGACCATTTGATTACATTTTGGGATCAATCGGGTCAAAGGTCAAGGTCATGAACAGGTCAAAATCTTCTTTTTACCAATTTTTATCCAATTGGGAACTAATGCTAAAATGTTCATAATTCAATGGCGGATCTTATGATATGCGAAGGTATGCGCTCTACCGACTGCCCGTTCTAATTTACATAAATATAATATGTTATTACCTTTGCATTGAAAATGCGAAAGGTTATGTTTTAACCGCTGTGTATTTATGTATTCATTTATTTATTCATTCATTTATTTATTTGTATGCGTGTTACTCGCATAAGTCCAAAAGTATTACATTGAATCGCATGAAATTTGGTGGGATAATTGGTTATTCTCCCGGGACCATTTGATTAGATTTTGGGATTGATCGGGTCAAAGGTCAAGGTCATGAACAAGGTCAACATCTTCTTTTTTCCATTTTTTATCCAATTGGGAACTAATGCCAAAATGTTCATGATTCAATGCCCAATCTTGTGATATGTGAAGGTATGCGCTCTACCGAGTGCACATTCTAGTTAATAAGTATGTATTCTTTAGCGTATGAGCACCTGAAAATAACAATGGTTGTGTTTTCATCACCTCTTAGCACGAGACGTTTATATCGACGTACCTCTTCACGTTGTCGGTTAAATTAAATGTCTACACGGTTGTATAGAGGCCCATCTCCAGTGTTCTAATGGCACATTGTGTTATCGCCTTAGAAGACTAACAAAGGGGTAGAATTTTAGAAAACCCCTTTGTTATGTTAGCACAGCTGAAAACAGTTATGCTGGTCAGAGAAGCTTTTCAACTGGCCTTCCTTTTGAGCTTGAAGTCTGAAGAACACAAAATTAATATTTAAAATAAAAATCATTATTTCTAACCTTGTCAATGTATTTACGATATTTTCTATTCATTTTGCAATTCATTGGATGAATAAAAGTGAGTTTTCATGGAAAACACAAAATTGTCTCGTTGGGTGACCCCAAACTTTTGAACGGTAGTGTATATAAATATTAAGTTAATTTAATTGTTTAAAAAAAATAGTATAGAGGCGGGATTGCTCCTGACTATTTGGCCACAAAAAAAGAAAACCATGATGGAGGAAGGTTTTGTAACTTTACTGAGTTCTTCTTGGAGCGCAGGATCTCTGGAGCGCGGCCGACGTGTTCTCATGTGTTTTAATTTCTCTTTTTGACAAAAAAATAATCTGTGTATTAACGTTCTGCACTAAACGTTCTGATCCAGTTTGGTGTGTGAGGCTTAAAAACAAAGACTTCACACGATAAACTCTTGTTTTCTGTCCGTCTTAACAACCTGTTGTGTTGTCTCTGCACCTGATATAGATCTTCTCATTAAACACACACACACACACACACACACACACACACACACACACACACACACACGACCACTTGCTGTAATCGCTGACTGATGGAACCTCCCGTACTCTCTTTAATTCACTATTTCCCCTCCCCCCCATTAATTGATTGATGGAGGCCCTGAATGGAGCGGGTGTTAGGCCGCTGTCACCGGGAAGGTCAGAGCTGCCACGCCATCGTGTGTGTGTGTGTGTGTGTGTGTGTGTGTGTGTGTGTGTGTGTGTACGGACACATACAGTACATGTTATATATGTCTGTGTGTGTGTGTGTGTGAGCTCAGTCTCTGTATTAATTAGTTTCTGAACATGAAGACTGAAGCCAGGCAGCTCCCCCATCCTGATGTGCAGATATTTAGACGTTATCTTCATTCAGACCCTGAACACATCAGAACAATCACGACTCTGAGAAGTTATTCTCGGCCTGTGAATCTTTCTCATTCAGCCTGAGAGCGAACACACACAGCAGCCTCTACAGCTGGATTAGCTACATAACGGCTTATTAATCTCTATTTATACTCAAATATGAATGTTATATTTTCAAATATTTTTAAAGAGACATTTGCATGATGAAGTAGCAGAAGTGCTATTTCTGTGGAAGTCGTTGTGAATGCTAGAAATACAGTGGCTAAGGCGCCGCCTCCTCCTCCTCCTCCTCCTCCTCCTCCTCCTCCTCCTCCTCCTCCTCCTCCTCCTCCTCCTTCTCCTCTTCCTCCTCCAATGGGCTGTGGGTGTGGATTTTTAATTGCCCCCACCATTACGTCCTTAAGAAGCTTCAGCCGAGAAACTTTAATAAGACGAAGGATCCTGCAGCCCAAAGTGGCGTGTCATATTAGCGCCGCGCGTATGAAGACGAGATGAATCCCCCGGTGTCAGCGGCACGCTGGACCCTCGTCTTCGTCTTCGTCTCCTCCTCTTGAGAAACAAACTCACAGCTTCGCGTTAGCTCCTGAAGATGCTGCCGGCTGGTGCCTTTTTATTTTGGGGGGTTAATGGAAATAGAACAAAGACAAATTAGAGGTTAAAGAAACTCTGGATACAAGAATCTTATATGGTATTACTCATGGTATTACTTATAGTATTACTCATGATATTACTTATAGTATTACTCATGGTATTACTCATGGTATTACTTATAGTATTACTCATGGTATTACTTATAGTATTACTCATGGTATTACTCATGGTATTACTTATAGTATTACTCATGGTATTACTTATAGTATTACTCATGGTATTACTCATGGTATTACTTATAGTATTACTCATGGTATTACTCATGGCATTACTTATAGTATTACTCATGGAATTACTCATGGTATTACTCATGATATTACTTATAGTATTACTCATGGTATTACTCATGGCATTACTTATAGTATTACTCATGGAATTACTCATGGTAGTACTCATGGTATTACTTATAGTATTACTCATGGTATTACTCATGGTAGTACTCATGGTATTACTTATAGTATTACTCATGGTATTACTCATGGTATATCTCGTGGTATTACTCATGGTATTACTCATGGTATTTCTTATAGTATTACTCATGGTATTACTCATGGCATTACTTATAGTATTACTCATGGTATTACTCATGGTATTACTTATAGTATTACTCATGGTATTACTCATGGTATTACTTATAGTATTACTCATGGTATTACTTAAGTATTACTCATGGTATTACTTATAGTATTACTCATGGTATTACTCATGGTAGTACTCATGGTATTACTTATAGTATTACTCATGGTATTATTCATGGTATATCTCGTGGTATTACTCATGGTATTACTCATGGTATTACTTATAGTATTACTCATGGTATTACTCATGGCATTACTTATAGTATTACTCATGGTATTACTCATGGTATTACTTATAGTATTACTCATGGTATTACTTAAGTATTACTCATGGTATTACTTATAGTATTACTCATGCGATTACTCATGGTATTACTTGTGGTATTACTTATAGTATTACTCATGGTATTACTCATGGTATATCTTGTGGTATTACTCATGATATTACTCGTGGTATTACTTAAGATAATGAAAAGTCTGGTCATGAATCTCATTCTCTTAACTTAGTAACTTGTAACAAATGTTTGTAATCTTTTAAATCCATTTATCGATCTTTCTATTGTGTGTTTCTTCTTCTGTGGCCTCTGACCTCTGACCTCTGACCTCTGGCCTCGCCGCCATCAGGCTTCACCTCTCGGCGTCATCCACTCGCATCGACGCGCGTGTTGACGCCTCAGAGATCCCTCCAGCTCCTCCACGACGTCGCTCATCACGTCTTCTCAGGTCGATGACCCACAGCTGACTATTTGGCCACAAAAAAAGAAAACCATGATGGAGGAAGGTTTTGTAACTTTACTGAGTTCTTCTTGGAGCGCAGGATCTCTGGAGCGCGGCCGACGTGTTCTCATGTGTTTTAATTTCTCTTTTTGACAAAAAAATAATCTGTGTATTAACGTTCTGCACTAAACGTTCTGATCCAGTTTGGTGTGTGAGGCTTAAAAACAAAGACTTCACACGATAAACTCTTGTTTTCTGTCCGTCTTAACAACCTGTTGTGTTGTCTCTGCACCTGATATAGATCTTCTCATTAAACACACACACACACACACACACACACACACACACACACACACACGACCACTTGCTGTAATCGCTGACTGATGGAACCTCCCGTACTCTCTTTAATTCACTATTTCCCCTCCCCCCCATTAATTGATTGATGGAGGCCCTGAATGGAGCGGGTGTTAGGCCGCTGTCACCGGGAAGGTCAGAGCTGCCACGCCATCGTGTGTGTGTGTGTGTGTGTGTGTGTGTGTGTGTGTGTGTGTGTGTGTGTGTACGGACACATACAGTACATGTTATATATGTCTGTGTGTGTGTGTGTGTGAGCTCAGTCTCTGTATTAATTAGTTTCTGAACATGAAGACTGAAGCCAGGCAGCTCCCCCATCCTGATGTGCAGATATTTAGACGTTATCTTCATTCAGACCCTGAACACATCAGAACAATCACGACTCTGAGAAGTTAATCTCGCCTGTGAATCTTTCTCATTCAGCCTGAGAGCGAACACACACAGCAGCCTCTACAGCTGGATTAGCTACATAACGGCTTATTAATCTCTATTTATACTCAAATATGAATGTTATATTTTCAAATATTTTTAAAGAGACATTTGCATGATGAAGTAGCAGAAGTGCTATTTCTGTGGAAGTCGTTGTGAATGCTAGAAATACAGTGGCTAAGGCGCCGCCTCCTCCTCCTCCTCCTCCTCCTCCTCCTCCTCCTCCTCCTCCTCCTCCTCCTCCTCCTTCTCCTTCCTCCTCCAATGGGCTGTGGGTGTGGATTTTTAATTGCCCCCACCATTACGTCCTTAAGAAGCTTCAGCCGAGAAACTTTAATAAGACGAAGGATCCTGCAGCCCAAAGTGGCGTGTCATATTAGCGCCGCGCGTATGAAGACGAGATGAATCCCCCGGTGTCAGCGGCACGCTGGACCCTCGTCTTCGTCTTCGTCTCCTCCTCTTGAGAAACAAACTCACAGCTTCGCGTTAGCTCCTGAAGATGCTGCCGGCTGGTGCCTTTTTATTTTGGGGGGTTAATGGAAATAGAACAAAGACAAATTAGAGGTTAAAGAAACTCTGGATACAAGAATCTTATATGGTATTACTCATGGTATTACTTATAGTATTACTCATGATATTACTTATAGTATTACTCATGGTATTACTCATGGTATTACTTATAGTATTACTCATGGTATTACTTATAGTATTACTCATGGTATTACTCATGGTATTACTTATAGTATTACTCATGGTATTACTTATAGTATTACTCATGGTATTACTCATGGTATTACTTATAGTATTACTCATGGTATTACTCATGGCATTACTTATAGTATTACTCATGGAATTACTCATGGTATTACTCATGATATTACTTATAGTATTACTCATGGTATTACTCATGGCATTACTTATAGTATTACTCATGGAATTACTCATGGTAGTACTCATGGTATTACTTATAGTATTACTCATGGTATTACTCATGGTAGTACTCATGGTATTACTTATAGTATTACTCATGGTATTACTCATGGTATATCTCGTGGTATTACTCATGGTATTACTCATGGTATTTCTTATAGTATTACTCATGGTATTACTCATGGCATTACTGTATTATAGTATTACTCATGGTATTACTTATAGTATTACTCATGGTATTACTCATGGTATTACTTATAGTATTACTCATGGTATTACTCAAGTATTACTCATGGTATTACTTATAGTATTACTCATGGTATTACTTCATGGTAGTACTCATGGTATTACTTATAGTATTACTCATGGTATTATTCATGGTATATCTCGTGGTATTACTCATGGTATTACTCATGGTATTACTTATAGTATTACTCATGGTATTACTCATGGCATTACTTATAGTATTACTCATGGTATTACTCATGGTATTACTTATAGTATTACTCATGGTATTACTTATTACTCATGGTATTACTTATAGTATTACTCATGCGATTACTCATGGTATTACTTGTGGTATTACTTATAGTATTACTCATGGTATTACTCATGGTATATCTTGTGGTATTACTCATGATATTACTCGTGGTATTACTTAAGATAATGAAAAGTCTGGTCATGAATCTCATTCTCTTAACTTAGTAACTTGTAACAAATGTTTGTAATCTTTTAAATCCATTTATCGATCTTTCTATTGTGTGTTTCTTCTTCTGTGGCCTCTGACCTCTGACCTCTGACCTCTGGCCTCGCCGCCATCAGGCTTCACCTCTCGGCGTCATCCACTCGCATCGACGCGCGTGTTGACGCCTCAGAGATCCCTCCAGCTCCTCCACGACGTCGCTCATCACGTCTTCTCAGGTCGATGACCCACAGCGGACGCTTTTGTTCCCGCTCTGCACTCAGGGGCATTTAAAGCATGTCGGCCCGGAGCTTTGTCACACTAACAACATTAACAACAATGACATGCAAAAACAAACACAACGGAGCATACGCTGCCCCGCACAAAGAAAACAAAAAGCGATATGTTTCTTTTCAATAAGCTTTCAAAAAGGGGAACTATTGGATCTGGAGCTTTCCAGTCGCTTCTCTTTGGTGAACATTCCTCTTTTATCTCACGGAGCCAGCGAGTCCTCCGGGGCTGCAGGAGACTCATCAACGGGACTCCCTCTCGCTGAACTTCAGGTGTAATATAACTCACGCCGTGACTCATGCCGTACCGTGAGGTATTTGTGTCGCAGCCCACCTCTATTCCCTCTAGAGCCCGTTCCTGTAAATCAGGTTCAAAGGAAAGCAATCAAGCCTCGTCTTCACAGCGTTCCTCTGAAGATCTCACGAGGATCTCCTCCTCCAGCCGAAGACTATCAAGAACCCACCTTGACAACGGGTTTTGGAAAACGACTGATTCCTCTAATGTCATTTATTTTCTATTATATAAACTGGCATCAGTACAGTAGGCTATCTGGTGAATGTGTTTAGCTTATCACTATCTAATGTATACCTTGGGTTTAAATATACCATAACATATTCTTAAAAAATATATATGTCTATGTGTGAATACTTAATTGAACCAATTCGGTACAATGGCCCATATATATATATATATATATATATATATATATATATATATATATATATATATATATATATATATATATATATATATATATATATATATATATATATATATATTCATATATATATATATATATATATATATATATATATATATATATATATATAAATATACATATATATATATATAAGAAGATATAGAGATAGATAGATAGATACATATATATATATATATACATATATATATATATATATATATATATATATATACATACAGCATATATATATGTAGATATGCATATCTACATATATATGCATATATATTATATAGTGAGGTATTGGCCACATTAAAACGTATCACCAAAGTCGTGAGGATTCATCCTCTGGGGAACATCAATGTCCTTTCCATTTTTTTTGCCAATGCAGTTATCAATATATATTTGTATATATTTTTTAAATATCTTTTTAACCTGCTGATGATGCTCAAGGAAAAATCCTGGATCAGCGAAGTCACCAGGACTCATCCTCTGGGGACCGTGCATGTGAACCAAATGTCACTGCAGTGCATCCGATGGGACGACACACACACACAAAGTGTGTTGGCAATTATGTATTTGGTTGAAGACTTGATGGTCTCTCACAGATAAACGTGTAGTCTCTGAGCTAGCGTTAGCATGAGCCCTCCTAGCCGTCTGCCCGGCCGGCCAGTGCTTGCCTCTGAATGCTAATACAGAAGCTAGAAATGGCAATTAGCTCTATTAGCATGCTGATCACCGTGGAGACGCGGATACATTGAGGGGGAGGCAATGGGTCCTGACCTTATCAA
The DNA here is from genome assembly GCA_036178185.1 of Liparis tanakae. Classification (NCBI taxonomy): domain Eukaryota; kingdom Metazoa; phylum Chordata; class Actinopteri; order Perciformes; family Liparidae; genus Liparis; species Liparis tanakae. Next base: position 2,901,593 of record CM070097.1, read on the forward strand.
AGACGGAGTGGCAGTGGGCATGATCAGAATGTAGAGTGGGTGAATGTATGTATGGACAATATTTATAGGGGAGTTTGGGATTCACAGTGGCAAAAGAACAACGTCACAATGGATGCATCTGAAGGACGAGGCTGGTGAGGTTTCAACTTTTTGGAACAAACAAATCCCATTAAAACAAATAAAGACACATTTGCATGCTCAGGTGTTACTTATAATGGTGACACCTCAGATTCCATATACGTGCACACATACTATTCTAGAACATTCACCACTTTACGTATTCTATTGCTTTTTAGTCATCTGATTTTTATTTTTATTTGTATGAATTAAGTTGAATTGCATAACATAACATATATCTGATCCTTCGACTGGACTGTGCTTCTCACTGCACTATTTTTCACTTTGTTGTACTATTTTTAAAGATATGTTTTGTATGTTTTTGTATGTGGACCCCAGGAAGATTAGCGGTCGCTAAGGCGTCAGCTAATGGGGATCCAATAAATAAACTAAACTAAACATACATGGCCAATAAACCTGAAACAAACTAAAACAAATTCAAGCTACATCCTTTGGGTAACAGACGGCGACCTCGGGTTGAACCTGCATTCCCTCTCGTGGCCAACAGGGGGCGAGTCCTCTGGTTAATTGTATGGATGTCTATGAGAAAACAACCATATACTTCTCACTTTATTTAATATTTGAGTAAACATGAATATATCGTTTCAAGTCTTTATTAAACACAGCATGATGTCGGTCCAACGATCGTTCTCTCACGTTCACCGGTTGCAAGAAACCCCAAAATGGCGACGACCAGAATGCTGAAACCGAGGCTTCAAAACTGTCGATGACATCACAACGACCGTCAACTTCTTCTATACAGTCTACACTTAAGGATGCAAGTGTGTAAAATAATCCAAAAAGTTTATCCTTCACGTTTCCCCCCGGAGATAGTACCGTCTCTAATATATACTCTGCATATGTTTAAAACTTTAAACAATTTTTTTTTCAACCTGACATTCACAGAATACAGCTCGTTAAATCTCCCGGCGAAAAAAAGGAAGCGGACGAACAATTACCGCGGCGGCGGGATTATTCCTAAGAAACTTTGAGCTTGAAAAAAAAAGAAAAACAAAATTTCCCGCGATGTTTAAGTTTGACGTAACGAAGCTGGAGACACGAGAGACGCCGAGCTGGAAGACCAATGCAAACATGTGAAAAGGGAGTGTGTGTGTGTGTGTGTGTGTGTGTGTGTGTGTGTGTGTGTGTGTGTGTGTGTGTGTGTGTGTGTGTGTGTGTGTGGGGGACATGGAAAAAGATGTCGCAGTATCATCTCCGGCGACCTTATGGAGGGGGAAGGGGGGGGGGGGGGGACGCGGTCCCCCGGTCCCCCGGTCCCCCGGCCTTCCCTACGTCGGCGCCCCGACCTCGCGCCCTCTCCGGTGCCGGGGATCGATCCCGGGCCCGGCCCGCCTCCGCCGCCGCCGCGCTCCGGCCCTCTTCACTTAGTCCCCGGCCGCCGCTGCACTGGACGCTCTAATTGCCGAGGGCCACTGAGAGCCGGCATCCTCGTCTGCGGCGCTCTCTCGGAAGAAAAAGGGCCGCCGGGCAGCAGCCGCTCGCACTAATCTTTCCCATTATCCTCCGGCCTACTGCGGGAGGACAACAACACCGCCCGGCCCTGTGGTAAGTGTGTGTGTGTGTGTGTGTGTGTGTGTGTGTTTTCTGTTTGCATCTTTCGGCTAATGGGAGCACAGGTCTGATCGGTCCGTGTGAAAAACAGAGCGTCGTCATCGTGTTGACGACTCGCTCTCCCAGAACATTGCCGTGAGATAAAACTCGAGCTTTTTCCGTTGTGTTTTTTTTGTTGCTTTTAGCGCCGAGCAACAACCTGAGGCGAGGAGACTGACAACTCGTCTCGTCTCATCCGGCCTACGCGGCCCTCCATCGAGCTGCCGCTGGTTCCCAGCGGCTCCGGTGATTCACACGTCTAATTTCAGCCCTTAATCGTCGCAATTAAACATTTTAATTTAGAAATTAAAGGGAGCTTCACGCACGGCAATAACCATTCGCGGCTTCGGTTACAATCTTTGACGGCCTGATGAGAAATTAAATTATTTTTTACTCTCAACCCACCAACAGGCGATGTGACGACTCAGTTAAGGGGGGGGGTGGGTTCAGAGAGAGAGGGGGGACAACACTCAGAGGTACCTGGAGGGGGTGAGGAGAGTGGGGGGGGGTATAAACTACAAAGGTGTTTTTCATTTGTCTTGCAGATGGTATTTATCCACGTTTATGAGTGATAAACCTTATCGTCCACTTTAAGCTGTAACTAAATTGTGTCGTCATAATTGTGTTTCTGACCTCAGTCCAAGTCTCTCCAGTCACAGACACACTCATCATAGCAACACTGGTTAGGAGTCTGCATGCGTCAGTGTTGTAGATGTTTCCCCCACAATAAAACTGTTTGTCCAAAACAAGTAGGCTACCATATTTTCTTCTCACTGAATTATAATGTTCACATTGCAGCAGATCTTTGATCCCGTAACATTGAGTAATCAACACTCAACATAAAGTACAGGTGATACGGGATGTTTTGCAGGAATCTGGTCGTAAATAAAATAAATGAATGTACCGGACAGAATGATGATTTCCCCCGGTGACGCCACCAGGGGGCGGCAGGGTGGTGTGGTGGCCAGCGCTGTCTCTACGGTAGGCTGACCAGACGTTCCTCTTTTCCCTGGACATGTCCTCTTTTTAGAAATGTCGGTTGCACTCAGTAGAGCGAATACCTTCACATATCACAAGATTGGAGATTTATGAACAGTTTGGCATTAGTTTGGGATATAAATTGGTAAAAAAAAAATTGTTAAAAAAAAAATTGATAAAAAAAAAAAAAGAAGATGTTGACCTTTTCATGACCTTGACCTTTGACTCGATCGATCCCAAAATGTAATCAAATGTTCCCCGGATAATAACCAATCATCCCACCAAATTTCATGCGATTCGGTTAAATACTTTTTGACTTATGCGAGTAACACGCATACAAGGATCAAAACTTAACCTTCCGCAGAAAGCGAAGGTAATGATGTTAATGTGTTTATCTTATTTAACCTTAACAGGTGGCCATGGTGTCAGCGGGTGGATGTCCATTGATTCCTGATTATTGGCGTCTGGGTGTCACGGCTGTGTGCCGCATGACTTCAGCCTCACAGGAGCTGATGAAGGAAGTGAAGTTTGAGATTTTGTATTTCTTATTTCCTAGATGAGTGAATCATGACCTCCGGCACGTTTGACTGCGACGCGGAGCTCACAGTTATCGACAGGATAGGAGAGCGATATGTCCTGGAATATGGAGACCACATTTGGAAGGGTTTTGCTATATTAAAAGAGTTTATCTCGTTTTTCGATCTACCCGTTAGCACTTGTACATAATCTGTATGAACATTTGCACTAAAATTGTTCATCTGTCTATAGATATACACTACTGTTCAAAAGTTTGGGGTCACTTAGAAAAAAAAGAAAAGAAAGCAGTTTTTCCAATGAAAATGACATTAAATGAATCAGAAATACACTCTCTGCATAGTTAATGTGGTAAATTACTATTCTCTGTTTTTTTAATGAAATCTCTACAGAGGTGTATAGAGGCCCATCTCCAGTTTTGTGTTATCGCCTTAGAAGACTAGCAGAGGGGTAGAACCCCCTTGAAACCCTTTTTTTTAAATAACTTTTTATTTAGCATTTTCCACAAAAAGATTTTTCCTTGACATTGAAACCCTTTTTATGTGAGCGCAGCTGAAAACAGTTATGCTGGTGAGAGAAGCTCTAAAATTGGCCTTCCTTCGAGCCACAAGTTTGAAGAACAACATTAATATTTACAATGAAAATCATTATTTCTAACCTTGTCAATATCTTGACTATATTTTTTATTAATCTTGTATTCATTTAATAAATAAAAGTGTGAGTTTTCATGGAAAATACAACATTTTAACGGTAGTGTATATTCAAAATTGTTGTCCATATTCATCGCATATATATATATATATATATATCTTATCATGTCTTCTACCTCTTTTAGAACTTTATAACTTCTACTGCCACCTTCACCTGTACTTCACCTGCACCTTACATATATCTATATCACATCTGCACTAATCACCATTATTGATGCTCATGTTCTTACTGTTCATACCACTTATATCTTATATCACACTGTATACATCCTATTTATCTATATGTATATTACCCTTATGCACGTACTCTGCACTCTTCTGCTTCGCACTTTTGGTTAGATGCTAACTGCATTTCGTCGCCCCAGTACTTGTACTCAATAAAGTCAAATCTAATCTAATCTAATAGGGAACCAGCAAGAATATCAAATTACAGAGCGAGTTCATTTCCAATTTATCCATCCTCACATTTTTTAATGTTTGAAGAGCAACAATTAAAGCAAAGAATAATTTTAAAGCAATGCCAGGAGGCATTAGTATATAAATGACTCGTGAAGCAGTAAATGTGCACGATACACATGACACAATAAAAACGCAGAAGAAGCCAAAACCGTTACGAAACATCTGCAACTACATTTAATTTAAGTGTTTAAATAACAGTAAACTGTCCTCCGTATACACAGCACCTCCTTTTCTCTTTGAATCCTGACTAGTCTCTCTTGCCATCGTGTATATATTACCATATTACTATACTATATTTCCATATTACTATCTTACTATATAACTGTCAGACCTTCCAGCAACAACACACATTCCCTCTGACGTTGCCAGTGCTGCTCACGCTTCACAGTCCGATAGCTTCTTGAGACGTGAGACTGGAGTGGAGTCAATGTTTCACAAATCAACCAATTAAAAGCTGAAGTATCCCCAGATGACAGCCATTGAAGTTCAGTGGCATATAAGTGTGTGGAATCTGGATTATAGGAACACAACAGCAAAAATCACGACGAAAATAGTTCAAAATGATATGATAATTCGACCCCATTTTTTCTTTTTTTTTCTTGATGGAACATTATGAATAAAAGAAAGCGATGACACACAGAAGGTGGACTCGGCCGGAGATTTGTGAAGAGAATTAAATTGAAACCACCCGTTCACACACACTCCCTTCTCAGACCCTCATGGATACCTTTAATGCCCTTCCCTTCACTGTCTCCTTGTCCTTCGCCCTCAGGTTACATCTTCACCCGCAGCCGCTCGTGTGTCCATAACACCGTTATGGACACACGACATATGTCCAGTGTGGGTTTTCACATCGGACTAAATCACAGCGAAGTTTTCATTCTAAAAGAGCGGAACATCGTGAGAATAGTCTCTGTTTTAGGAGACGGGCCAGCATCAGAACCGACAGCCACCTGTGCGCCGATGTCGCCACCTAGTGGAGAGAAGCTGGAACTACCAAGGACGTGACTCATGAAATGGACTTGTTGCTGGTTTATTTGGGTGCTTTAACCGCCACAAGCCTCATATAGTGTGCTATATACTGTGCTATATACTGTGCTATATATTATGCTATATATTGTGTTTTGCTATATATTGTGCTATATATTGTGGTATATACTGTGCCATATACTGTGCCATATATGTTTGCTATATATTGTGCAATATATTGTGTTGTGCTATATACTGTGCTATATACTGTGCTATATATTATGCTATATATTGTGTTTTGCTATATATTGTGCTATATATTGTGGTATATACTGTGCCATATACTGTGCCATATATGTTTGCTATATATTGTGCAATATATTGTGTTGTGCTATATACTGTGCCATATATTGTGCTGTATACTGTGTTGTGCTATATATTGTGCTATGTACTGTGGCATATACTGTGCCATATATTGTGCTATATATTGTGTAATATATTGTGTAATATATTGTGCTATATATTCAATTCAATTCAATTCAGTTTATTTGTATAGCCCAGTTTCACAAATTACAAATGTGTGCTCTGTATTGTGCCAACTGTTGTGTTGTGCTGTATATTGTGCTATATATCGTGCTATATATTGTGCTATATATTGTGCAAAATATTGTGCCATATATTGTGCCATATATTCCCATTATGTTTGAAAGAATGCCGACATCTCTATGGTAGATATCTCCAAACCTCTAGGAAACTCACACCAAAACAATCAATTGAATGAGTGAAAATACACAAAAAAACATATATAAACAAGTATAATATAATCTGCTATAGTACTTTTAATTGTGTGGTGAACTGTCCCTTTAAATGTCCAATTACGAAGACCTACACCGTAACATGTAAAACGTTGACTTTACTAAAAAATAGTCAGGAAACCGATTGCCTAAACATTTTGAAGTGAAGTTGTTTATTCATTTAAAGTTGATAAAGCCAAACATGATATTTAGCCTCCTCATCATGTAAACAAGTCCACTCCAGACAGTGGTTGAAACATGTTGGATTTAAATGATGTATCCACTATAATAAAGGCTTTTTAGTATTTCTTTCCTTATTGTTTTGGAGATAAATGTTCATCCTGCCATGGCTAACAAGACTTTGAGAGGGCAACCTTACACTTATTAACCTGGGATGAAATGCTCCGAGGAGGAGAGGGAACAGGAAGACGGACGTAGTGTAAAATTAGGTTTTAATTAGGTTTTAATGGGGAACTACATGGTTCTTTGGAATTAACACACATGTCAAGCTGGAGAGAATGCTGCATATCTTGTTGTCCAGGAGTCAATGAAGCTTATTGACCCAAACAATACAATATGTAAACATTTGTTTATTCAGCTAAGAAAGTAGATATTCGTCAAATATGTCCATCTCTCGTGCAGCTTTTGGATGCTGCACTTTTATGTTCGACCAGGAAATAGACAATTTTTTCCCCATCTCTCGGTTTTATTCATTGTATTTTTCACATTTTGTACATAGCCAAGATAAATAAACTAACAAAAAGAAGATTTACATGCCAACACAGTTGTCATAATTATAAGATTATATTTTAAATAGTACGTCACAATTATAAGATGTTAAGTCATTATCATTTTTGAGATATGAATGATCTTTATGTTTTTCATCGCAAGTGGAGGAAATGAAATGGGGTTTCCATAGTTTTTTTCTGAGGGAGTGACACCTCTGTCTGTGACACGATCTTTGGCCCGTTCCGTTTTCGGTAACGTGCTACGTCATGACGTCAGAAGCCGAGCGAGCGGACCGTTGGTGCGGACGGTACTCGGAGGAGGAGGAGGAGGAGGAGCGGGTGCCGCCGCCGCCGCTCGCTGAACGTCTGTCAGCTCCAACAGTTTGCTATCCCCCCGCTGTGAGTGTAACATATACATTGTGGTCCTCTTTTTTCCCACCGGTTGTTGTCACCGACAGCGCGGCGCCTCCGTGCTGCGCGAGAGAAAAGCCGTAAAGAGTGTCGGTGTCGATATTTCATCGTATTAGCAGCTCGGTGGACCGTGAACCTGAGTCCGTTACCGCCGCTCACTGACGACACCGACCGGCACCGGACTAACGGCTATTTTATTTTTTTACATTTAATTTATTTTTAAGACACCTCGCTTCACAAACGTACACGACGGCTCGCCCGCTGTTATTTAATTATTCAGCGATTTTTAAAAGTACGCTGTTACTCAACTCAGGTTAGATATTTCGTATATTTCTCTCGTGACGTCATCACAGGGTTCACGTGCGGGTGTTTTGCTGCAATAGCTATTTGATAGAAGAAGAAGAAGAAGAAGAAGACGAAGACATTTTTTTTTTCTACAACAGGTGTGTATCATTGATTTCTTTTTTGTATATTAAAACAAATAAACTGCTAAATATATATTATTATTATTTATATCTAGAAATATATTTAAATAAAATAATAATAATAATAATAATTGTTATGGACTTAAAGTTGTGAGTTTTTTTCTCCAGACTCTTCAAACTTCACTTTACTAAAAGGCCTTCATACTGATCTGTCTCCAGAGCCTTGCCGGTTGCATCCTCCACACACTTTATAAAACCTCAGCGGGGTTTATTTCAGTCACATGGCTAATGCAATCCGATGGGTTAAATACATTTCATGGCTCGGTGAGGATGGACATCCAGCAGCCTCATCGCATCTGATGCCTGGTATACTTAACGGAGGAGCAGTTCTTTATTATACGCCCCCCCCCCCCTCCCCGCAACCTATTATCAGTGTCTGGGAGACAGACGGACGGAGGCTCACGCACTCTCGCTCACAGGCGTAAAGCCGGCTGGCAACGGGGACGACGGCCTGCCAAGAAAGCATTTAGAGGATCGCAGTTTCCATCTGACTTTTTCTCTTTTTTCTCCTTCTTGCAGACCTGCGGGTCCGATGCCGCCGTCTCCTCCGATGAAGGGAACCCGCCGCGTCGTCGTGACGATGGACCCGAGGTTTGCCTTTCACCCACTTGCTCGTCTTTTCTGGCAACGGTTTCCGTCTCTGATTCGATACGTTATTGGAAATCACGTATTGAGACACAACAACAACAACAAGCTTGGGCGTACTTACATTTCTCAGAAAGTTGTGATCAAATGTGTTGAATCAAACTTTTCTACGAGAGCTGGAAATTATTTCTTTATTTTGTCGTTAACATTTGTAAAAAACTGTTTTCATTTGGCAACTATGTGTCAACAGAGAAGTAAACAAAAAAAATAGGCTTTATTTATTGAACTATACATTACATCATATTACATTACATCACATGTCATGTAGCAGACGCTTTTATCCAAAGCGACTTACAATAAGTGCATTTCAACCTAGAGTACAAACTAAGAACAACAAGAATACAGAAAGTAACATTTCCTCAACATAGTTAAACTACAAAAGTACCACAATAAGAGCTATTTAAGAGCCACTAAAGTGAAAATCTGTGTTTTAATCCAGATATACCAGAAATCATGCTTCATCGTGATTGTTTTCAAGATATGAAATTATTGGTCATTTCATATCTTGAAAACAATCACGAGATATATATTTACCCATTTTTGGAACCTGCTGGTTTTGACACTGCATGTACAGTATATACACACACACACACACACACACACACACACACACACACACACACACACACACACACAGAGGGTTTAAGTGTGATGTATCCCACTATCTTCGGCATACTCTAAGTGGCTGAGAGCTTGGCTGCCCCTTCAGGGCGCTGCTAACGCAGCCATTTATGTCTCCCTTCGACAGTCAGACCACCGCGATGACGCGCTCCTCCTCCTCCTCCTCCTCCTCCTCCTCCCTCCTCCTTTTCATCAGCGCTGTGTAACACTTCGGTGTCGGACGTGGTGAAAATGTGCTTATCCCGGATCAGATCACAAGATTACCCGCGGCTCGCCTGACGGCCGCAGCGGCTGATTAATTGGCCGCGTGTAGAGAAAGCTGGACTCTCTCTCAACAGAAGCTGCACACTGACACCGGATTAGAGAAGGCGACGTGAAGTAGATTATCACGAAAGCAATGCACCTGATGCTTTTCAGGCATTAACCAAATTGTTCGAGACTTCTATCGTAAAGACTTGAGATGCTTCGATGGGTACGGAAGGCAGAAGGTAACGCCTCCCGATGTGGCAGTCAAAAGCAAACTGTTTGCGTCCTGTTTGGTTGGATAAGTTCCATCTCCTTCCGGGTGCTCCGCTTCTGTAGTTCAAAGACGATGTGGCCATGAGTTGACCTTTTTAAATTGTCGGCGGCGCATGTGACCGTGGATGTCGCCGCGTCTCTTTGGGTCCGTGAGGCCGTGTGAGCCCAGGCTGTGGCGGCCTGCTGCGTCCACAATGTGCCAGAGCTCCCGCACAATGTGCGGAGGCTTCGTCTGCTCCACGCATCCCGAATAAAGACGAGTGGCGTCGCCGATAAGGGAGCGGATCACAGGAGGCAGAACATGTGAACACGGTTAACGATTCAATAAGAAAAGAAAACGCTCACGTGAAACAAACAATTTCTTTGTAACCCTCCTGTGTGGCTGCTCCTCTCTGCTGCAGATCAAAGCAAGTGTGTGTATTGCAACAAGAGACATATATATATATATATATATATATATATATATATATATATATATATATATATGTGTATATATATATATACTGTATCTATAATATATATTATTTATATATATATAATGTATATATTATATATTATAATATATATATGTTATATATATATACATATATCTATTATATCTATCTATCTATGTGTGTGTATATATATATTATGTATATATTATAATATATATTAAATACATATATATATATTAATATATAATATTTATAACACATATATATAATATATATATATGTATATATATATATATATATATATATATATATATATACACACTTCAAAGACCCAAGCTGAGTTCTTGGCAGTGGTCCAGCACCGCCGGCCGGTGATGGTTGACGTCTGTGCTGCTGCTCTCTGGTTGCTGAGGTCACCTGGAGGGAAGTTTGGGGCACAGGAGGCACATCATGGATGTGTGTGTGTGTGTGTGTGTGTGTGTGTGTGTGTGTACATCCGGGTCCAACCGGTGGCATTCGACCACAAAGGAAAGGAAATTGTGGGTGAAGAGGGGGGGCGGGGAGGGGGGAAATAACATGGCACTCATCAGCTAAATAGTGAATGGCCTTGCATTCACGCGGCGCCTTTCTCGCCTTCAGGGAGCGCAAAGCACACAACACTATGTGTCAACATCTCCCCGTTCACACACACACACACACGCATCACACACCGGTTCCACAGCCTCTCCTGGGGAGGAGCCGGGGCTCGAACCGCCGATCTCAAACCCACGTTTTGTAAAAGTCTCAAACGCTCCCGGACACGAACGACAGACACGCGTATTGATGCGTGTTTCATCCTCGAGCTGAAACCACCCCCGATCAGTTGGTTGATCCCGTCTGTAAAGTTATCGTCGGTTGCAGTTTTTTCATTTCGTGGTCCTTTTCTCCCATAATGGGGTTTTCCTTCAGTTCCGTTGGCATTCCACCGGTCTGAGCATCATTCCAGCAGCAGTGATTTGGCTCCTAAAGGTCGGCCGCCGCCGCGAAAGAGGAAGTGTTGCATCTCGGAGAGGAAACACACTTTTTCCCTTTTCTCTCTCTCTCTCTCTCTCTCTCTCTCTCCTCCAGCAGGGCGTTACTGTGAGGTGTCATCGCGCAGCTCAACACCAAATCATTCTTTATCGCTGCTGCAGTCCGAGTTGTCCTTTAAACTCCAACGCCGTCGGGAAACGTTGGTAGTGAGAAGCCGTAGCGTCCGACTCGTCCTGTCAAACCGGGCCTCTTCTTCTTCATCTTCTTCTTCTTCTCCCCGGCAGCACCGGCGCCTCACTTCCAGAACGAAGGTGACATTCCTCTCTGAAAGCTGCAGGTTTCTATTGGCAACCAGCTGCCCCTCTCTCTCTCTCTCTCTCTCTCTCTCGTATCCCCTCCCGTTTGAAGAGGCAGAGGAGAAGCGGGGGTCACATGAAGAAGAAAGAAAGGGGCCACTGGGGGCTTTTTGTTTTTAAAGATAAGCTCGTATAGCATAGAACATAAGTTGTAACTTTGGAAGACAACTTTTCGCGTCGGGTTGCAGAGAAAAGAGACAAAGTTAGAAACTCACAAGGAATATAATCTTTCAACTGGGCGAAACTTCCCCTAAGAAATATAACGTTGCCCCTGATATCACCAGGAGAGGCAAACAACGCCCCCATCATTTGGATAATTTTATATATTATTTTTAATTATAAAAAAACAAAAAAAAAGTTAGAATTGTTAATTGTTTAAAAAAATATAAAAAATATTTAAAAAAAAATATATATATATATATTACAATAAATAACCACACAAAAAACAAGAATACAATTGAGTATAATTGTCTGATTTGTTTGTTTTTTGTTAAAGAAAATACAAGAAAACACTTTGAATCCGTAGACTACTGCCTAATAAGTTTTATTATTGCCATTTTTATGACACTTGCTCATATGCTTTAGGCCTAAATAAGTATATTCAATATCTATGAACAAAAATTAAATGTTATTTGAAACGAGTAAAAAGAAGAAGAAAAAAATGCCCCCAATTTATGTTTAAATGCCCCTCGGTTTCAGGCAGCGGGGAAAAACAACTGCCCCCTAAAAACAATTATTTGTTGGACATCGGGTCAAACAAAATGTCTCTCGAGCTTCAAGACCCCCCCCCCCCCCACACACACACACACACACACACACACACTGCATGTGTCTGGTTTCCTGAGTTCAGAGATCGGAGAGAGGAGTTATTTAAATAGGCGACGACGTGGATGATTTACACACCGTGGCTGAGTTGTCCTCCCCTCTCCGTCCTGCACCTCTAACACAATCTCAGCGTCCGGCCCGCCGACCGCTGACCGCTCCTCTCCCCGAAACACCCGCCGGGGCGACGAGTGAGTCTCTACGGACGGGTTCTGATGAATGGCGTGCGCTCCGGATTCCTCCTCTTGTCCACCGAGATGAAAGATCAACGCGATGTGAATTTTAAATACCTAAAGTCTCTGATTCCTCTGCAGTTTGGCTTCACACCCAACACGCCACTTGTTGTCCTGTGTGTGTGTGTGTGTGTGTGTGTGTGTGTGTGTGTGTGTGTGTGTGTGTGTGTGTGTGTGTCACACTGGCGAGCTCACGGCCGCTGCTGCACTGCTCCGATACGTCGATGGCGGCTGATAAGAGCGTCTTCGTGGAAGCGTAGCCCCCCCCCCCTCTGGGTCCCCCCTCAGGTGAACCCTGTGACCTCTGTTGTGACCTTTGCAGCAGTGTGTACTGTTTGCACCGGTTACCTTTGAGCACAAGGGAGATGTTTCCCCTCTGTGTGTGTGTGTGTGTGTGTAAATGATTACGTGTGTGTGTGTGTTTGTCTCGTTCCTGGAAAGCAGAGGGGCACCCCCGGTGGTGGTGGTGGTGGTGGTGGGGGGGGAGGGGGGGCCTCTTCGGGGGCCTCACCTTGCACAATAGGGTCGTTGTGGCGCCTCCCGCCATCGATCGACCTACCTGCCGCTCACACACACACACACTCTGTGCCGGGCGCCCCGGGCTGAACCCGACACGGCCGGGGAGGCCTTTGATCCAATCTGCTCTCTCTCTCTCTCTCTTTCTCTCTCTTTTCTCTCTTACTCGCTCGTCCCGTACCAAACAAAGAGTTGTGTCTCTTATCACACTCTTTGCAGTATGCTGAAGTCATCTCCTGCACTGTCAGAGCTGACACAACTGTGCTATTCTCACACACACACACACACACACACACACACACACACACACACACACACACACACACAAATACAATAACGATTGTTCCTGCTTCCTGCCGATGCTGTCATTACGCAGCTGCTGAATGAGATATGGTCCAGTTTCCATCGGTCAAAGACGGCACACACACACACACACACACACACATACACACACACACACACACATATATATATATATATATATATATATATATATACGTATGTACACGGATGCAAATTTCCACACCATATTTCTTATATAATCCGTCAATCTCTCTTTGTCCGATAAACACACACACACACACACACACACACACACACACACACACACACAAGCGCTGCCAGAACGCTCTGGCCTAGTTCCCCTCTCATTGATGTGTGCCTGTCAGTGGAGCGGCGGCCGGTGTGCGGCGCGGCGGGACAAAGGGGGGCCCTGTGCCCCGGACCCTCCGGAGGGAGAACACAGCGCGGCTTGTTCATCGTTATGGGAGACGGGCGACGACTGTATGTGCAGAGATGAAGCGTCCACAAACAACCGGAGGCCACACACACACACACACACACACACTTTTATTTATGTCAAGAAAAACAGTCGGAGAGAGAGAAAGTGATGTTTGGTTCTGAAGGACTGTGACTCCGACGCGTAGATCCTCTCACGCCACGCGACGTCTCACTCTGATTGTAATTTGAGTCGTCAATCTCAGTTTTCTTAATCCCCATTTTTAAATAATCACCCTTTTGATTGTTGCCTTTGGTTCAATAATAATAATGGGAGTGATGTTTCTATGCTGCAGAGCGCTCAGGATGCCGCCTCCCACAATGCATCACGAATACAGGGCGCCTCCCACAATGCATCACGAATACAGGGCGCCTCCCACAATGCATCACGAATACAGGGCGCCTCCCACAATGCATCACGAATACAGGGCGCCTCCCACAATGCATCACGAATACAGGGCGCCTCCCACAATGCATCACGAATACAGGGCGCCACCTCCCACAATGCACCACGAATACAGGACGCCAACTCCCACAATGCACCACGAATACAGGACGCCAACTCCCACAATGCACCACGAATACAGGACGCCAACTCCCACAATGCACCACGAATATAGGACGCCGCTTCCCACAATGCACCACGAATACAATGCGCCTCCCACAATGCATCACGAATACAGAGTGCCATTTCCCACAATGCATCACGAATACAGAGTGCCATTTCCCACAATGCACCACGAATATAGGGCGCCGCTTCCCACATGCATCACGAATACAGGGCGCCTCCCACAATGCACCACGAATACAGGACTCCACCTCCCACAATGCACTGGGACCTCGGTTCTTACTGCGCACTAGAAACATCAAAGTCTCGTCCTCATTATTGATTTTGTGATTAGTTGTTAAACATTTAGATTTTTATCTCGTTATTCACGGGGACTCTGAATCTTGGATTTCTTCGATTTAAAGACGATGTTGGGGGTGGGGTCACATTTGACCTTCTCCCACCCTCCTCTTCCTCCTCATGTAGTAAACCCCGCGATGTCCTCGCCGTCACTTCTCCTCTTTTCTTCTTGTTGCCGGCAGCGCGTCGTCGGCACGGCGACGATGAAGGTCGCCTGTCCCGAGCGCCGGCCAACCGCCACTCAGGCTCACCTTCAACGTGACGGACGTCGCCCTCGGCGCCGCTCTGCTCTTCTCTCTCTCTCTCTCTCTCTCTCTCTCTCTCCCGGCGTGCTGCCGGTTCCTTTCTGAAGGTTTTGAACAGAAGCTCTGGACACATTTTAAACATTTCATTCTTCTTTGATTCTCACTTGCTTTACGCCACATGACGCATTGTAAAGCTTTTTACTCTAGTCGTACGGTCATGGAAAACCTGGAAAAGTCATGGGATTTTAAACTGAAAACGCACCTTTAGACTATATCTGGATTAAAACACAGATTTGCACTTTAGTAGCACTTGAATGGCTTTTATTATGGTACTTTTGTAGTTTGACTATGTTGAGGAAATGTTACTTTCTGTATTCTTGTTGTTATTAGTTTGTTCTCTAGGTTGAAATGCACTTATTGTAAGTCGCTCTGGATAAAAGCGTCTGCTAAATGACATGTGATGTAATGTAATTTTAAAATGGTCATTTCCAGGCCTGGAAAAGTCATGGAAAAAATGTAAATCATAAAAGTTTTGGAAAAGTCATGGAAATGTGTTATGATCACATGTTCATTTACGCCGTGTTTGAAATAATTAACATGTTTTTTAAAGAAAGACGCTCAAAATATAAGCCGGCGTACGCTCTCAATACCCAACATGTTCTAAATTGTTCATGATTTTACCGAGATTTCAGTTTGGTCCTGGACATTTGGTTTAACGTCCTGGAAAAGGTTGTAAAGTCTCTAGAAAAAAAATCCCTTCTTACTAAGTCACCTGACTCACCTGCAGTGGTCAAAGGTCACTGGGACCCCAACAAAGCACGTCTTACGTTGTAAGTGTGGCACTCTGAGATTATTTGAAGGAAGAGTGCGATAAAAATTTAATTTATTATTATTATTATTATTATTATTATTATCATTATTAATATCCAATTTTTTGGGGGGCATATCCTGGGTGTAAACTGCAACCTGATGAGGCTGCGGCTCTCGTCGGTTCCAGCGCCGCCTGAGCGGTCAGCATCTCTCCAAAGACCACGCTGAATGGGAATGAGCTAGTGTGTGTGTGTGTGTGTGTGTGTGTGTGTGTGTGTGTAAACTAGGAGATGCGTGAGGGAGACGCGGCTCCGGAGCGGCCGTTGTCCGCGTGGTGGTTTGTGACTCGCCTCTGACGGTATTGTTCTGAGGAACATGCTGACGCCCCTGATCTGTCTCTGTGGTGGGCGGGGCTTAAATACACCACAGTACAGCCACACACACACACATGTGAGTCGCCCCAAAGTATCACGCTTTTGTTTTGATTCGCCCCGAAGCAAACGCCGTTAAACGTTTTGCTTTCAGGGGAGGAAGAAAAGAAAAAAGACATTTAGATCTCTAGCTAATCTGCCTTGACCGGTGTTTCGGTGTTTCGGTGTTTCGTGGTTTTCGGCGCCCTGTCGGAGGCGTAGAATGTTGCGACGGTGAGTAATCAAACAGTAAAACGCCGTCCTCGACTCCTGGAAGAGGATTTAGGTTATGAAACCGCAGACAATCAAGAGAATGTCCGATCCGGGGCTGGGATCATCCCGTGGATGAAGGAGGGGATTTATGAACGCACACACGGGGAGGGAGGGGCCGCAGCCTCAGGACCGGATTAACTAAGGTCGACCCAAACGACGGTGTAATCCATTACACCGCCGTGTGAGCGTCTGCACACGGCCCGCTCTACTCTTACGGGGGGGGGGTTCATATCGCGGGCATCAGGCGGGAACATCTGTAGTTCTACATGAAAGAAGAAAAATGAAGATTTAATCTATGGTTTTAAAGAAATTGACGTAAAACAGGAAGGTTTGCGTTGATCTCCGCGGGCCGATTGAACTTTATCAGGGTTGGTACGGTCATGGAAAACCTGGAATTTTTTAATGTTCATTTCCAGGTCGGGAAAAGTCATGGAAAAAACTTAAATCATAAAAGTTTTGGAAAAGTCATGGAAATGTGTTTTAATCACAATTTAATTCACGCAGAGTTTTAAATAATTAATATATTTTTTAAAGAAAGACGCTCAAAATATAAGCCGGCGTATGCGACACATTTTCTACTTTTTTCATGTTTATACCGAGATTTTTGGTCATGGAAATTTGGTTTAAAGTCCTGGAAATCCACTGGTCACAATGTGTAAGAACCCTGTTTATTATACATTTTCTTTCGTGTTATATTTCACGAGAGGCGGGTACCGTGGCGTGTTTGCAACGTAGCGGCGTCATGCATCACGATGCGGGGTTCGTACGGTCCTGGAAAACCTGGAAAAGTCAGGGAATTTTAAAATGTTGATTTCCAGGCCTGGAAATTCCAAATTAAATCACAAAAGTTTGGGAAAAGTCATGGACATGTTTTATAATCACATGTTAAAAAAAGAAAGAAGGAAGATGCTTAAATTGTAAGCAGACCATTTTCGTTGTCCATAGCAACGGTAGCTGAGGGATGATCCACGGTCATGTACACGACCGAGATTTCACAAAACGTTTATTTGGTCGTGGAAATTTGGTTAAAAGTGAAAATCAAAAAATAAAAATGATGACATTGTGTCATTGTGTCGTCACCAAATATGGATTCAAATATCTAAATGGCGTCGGTCAGTGCCCGGCTGCAGGAGCCCGGTGAACACGCCGCCGCCGCCGCCACAGGGAGCGCACGCTCTGGATCTGCTGCTCTGGATCTGCTGCTCTGGATCTGTTGCTCTGGATCTGTTGCTCTGGATCTGCTGCTCTGGATCTGCAGGCGATGAAGAGGAGAAGCCAGAGCGCGAAGGAGCCTTTTCTCGACGGGGACAACGTCGCCATTGTGATCGACTGTGACGCTCCTTCATGCTCGCGCTCCGTCTGTCTCCGAAACCCCAACAGCTGATCGTGTGTGTGTGTGTGTGTGTGTGTGTGTGTGTGTGTGTGTGTGTGTGTGTGTGTGTGTGTGTGTGTGTGTGTGTGTGTGTGTGTGTGTGCGTGAGAGTAACTCTGTGTTCTTCTTCATGACCTGGAGGAATATAGTTTGAGTGAAGCCGTCCGTCCCCAGGGCGCCGACGGTTCCTGCCGCGCTTGTTTTGCTGCTCAATGGGAGACGCTGTGGATGCTGCAGGGAGGCGCTACCTGTCTGTCTGCCTGTCTGTCTGTCTGCGGGTCCATCTCTCTGAGCTGATCCCTAATCCACCAATCAGGTTCCTCCTCGAGGAAGACGGCTTGTCCGTCGTCAGGTGTCCCCTCCGGTTTCGTCGTGACGCCGGATGTTTGTTTCTGGTGCGTCTGGAAGGACGGGGAAGGCTTCTCCTTCAGGGGATGCCAAATGAGCCCCTGGGGGGCGGCGCTCAGTAAAGCACAGGTCCTGCTCCAGAGAGCCGGAGGGCTCCACAGCGAAGAGCTTTTTTAATCAAGATTAGCGCCTGCAAAGCGAATGATGCCAGATTGTTGGAGCATCTTGTGATCAGAGTTTTCTGAATATTGACGTTTCTTCTCTCTTTTTTTCTCCCTCCCTCCCTCCCTCCCTCCCTCCTCCTCCTCCCTCTCAGGTGATCCAGTGAGTCACGCCGACAGTCAGGCTGATGGTGAGTGAGTCCTTATTTCATTTCTCACTCTCGCCCCGCTTCTCTTCATCCTTTCCTCCATCGGCCTCTTGTGCCTTTCTGACTCCGCCCCCTCTCTGTTGTTTATTTTCTCACCCTGCTCACGCCTGCTTGAATTCATCTATGTTTAGTTTTTAATAATCTTCCAGCTTGTCGTCCTTTTTTTCTCTTTGCCCGTGAAACATCGGCCTCCCAGCTGCCACTGAGACGGCGGCGTTTAGCCTTTTTATTATTTCAAAAAACAACATAACAAGTGCAGATTTATTTTGGTCGGTGTGCAAAATTCCTGGTTGCAATCAAGGAGATGGGGGAGGGGGGGGGGTCTTACACAGAATCAATACGCAGCCAGATTAAATGGACGCAAGCCAATCAACCAAATGGCGAAGGATGATGTCGTTAATCCGCGAAGAAGAAGAGGAGGAGGAGGAGGAGGAGGAGGAGGAGGAGGAGGAGGAGAGGCTTTAGTCCAGGTAGATAGGTAGATAGAATGTCCAGCGGGTCTTCTCACTGCGCATCCTGTTACATTATTACATCACGTGTCATTTAGCAGACGCTTTTATCCAAAGCGACTTACAGTAAGTGCATTTCAACCTAGAGTACAAACTAAGAACATCAAGAATACAGAAAGTAACATTTCCTCAACACAGTCAAACTACAAAAGTACCACAATAAGAGCCATTCAAGTGCTACTAAAGTACAAATCTGTGTTTTAATCCAGATATAGTCGACCTGTTGCCTCTCTTCTGCCACTAAATGTTCATATTTGTGGATACATGTTCTGCAATTTGAATAATGAACACTGCTACATGCAATAGGCTTTTAAAACAAGACCCCTTAAGACCCTTTAGGACCCTTTAAGATCTCTTAAGACCCTTTAAGACCCCTTAAGACCTCTTAAGACCCTTTAAGACCCCTTAAGACCCCTTAAGACCTCCCTTTGAGGTTTTTCCGGCGGTCTCGAGTGCTAATCAAATATTTTGCACACTGATGTTTTTGGGTACTGATGAATGGCGTCTAGTGTGGCTGAAAATGTGCATGAAATGTCAAAGATGCAAAATGTCACGAGTTGGAAGAGGAGAACGAGTGTTTTCATGTCTCCGGGTCTCGGAGACGTTCCAGCCTCTCATCATCCGTAACCTCCTCTCTCCAGCTTCTGGCTCCTGAATCACAGACGCATGCTCCCAAAGGGGATTCTGACCTCTGACCTCCACCGATCCGCTCCAAGCCTGCAGCAGACAGACCCACCTCCACTCGACTGTACTCTACTGTACTCTACTGTACTCTAGTCTTCTCCACTTCAGTCCTTATCCTGCTCTGAGCCTCACACGCCCTAAGATGAGCACCAGGGAGGGGGGGCTGGGCCAGGGGCTGAAACAGCTGTTCCAGCATCAGCGTAAACGCCTCTCTCGCTCCGCCGCCCCCTCTTCGTCCTCCTCCTCGTCTTCCTCCGTGGCGTCGGCGGGCGGCGCCTGCCCCTCCGCCCCGGAGGAGGACGCCTCGGGGCCCCCCCCCCGCCGCCCCGACTCTGACCCCCTCTCTGCTCCTGTGGTTCCCCCCGCAGCCGGCCGGGGCTCGGGCGTCGCCGCGGCAACGATGAGGCGCGGCACCAGCCTGCAGAGCCGGCGCAGCAGAGCGCCCGGCTCGGGATCCGGGAGCGGGGACCGCGACCCGCTCCTGCGCGGCAGCCCCCGGACCCCGCACCGGCGCCACACACACGACCCGCAGCAGCACACCAGCCGCCCGCGCTCCTCGTCCATCAACGCCGCCGCCGCGGCGCCCAGCAGCCCCACGCCCGGGGGCACCGGGGGCGACGTGGTGCTGTCGTCGGGGTACCAGTCCACGGAGGAGACGGACCGGGTGAGTGACGGCAGCCGGGAAGCGTCTCTTTGACCCGGTTCACTTTGCTGATGATGCTGATGATGCGTTAGCAGGTCACACGTCACACGACACCGCAGACCCAAGGACCGGTTCACAACTCTCTCCTCAGTCAGGCGCCCACACACACACACACACACACACACACACACACACACACACACACACACACACACACACACACACACACACACACACACACACACACACACACACACACACACACACACACACGCGCACACACACACACACTGACACAAATAGTCCTCGCGTTACTCCTTCCTCTGGTTCACACTGCAGGAACACGGGAGGAATCTTGACCCTCGTTTATATATATATTATATATACATTATGTATATTTATATTATGTATTTTTATATTACATATATTTATAATATATATATTATATATGTGTATATATAATATGTATGTTTAATTCACTTCTTAAAACTGCTTTTAAGTGATCTTGTCTTCATATGCAGAACTTTGGTTCCCCTAATTTAGTTTTAGTTGTCTGTTTTTAATTTATTTTTAATGTATTTGTTTTTTAATTTATTTTTAATTTTAATTTTAATATATATATTAAAATGTGATATTGATATTATTATTATTATTATTATTATTACTATATAGTATATTTTATATTCACACTATTATTTCCAACAAGATGGAATTATTTAATGGGCAAAATTACCAGGAGAAATTCATAACCTGTTTTATTGAACATATGTGTCTCTGACTGATTTTCAGACGCATTGTGAATCCAACCATTAAAGGCAAATGACTCTTTAGATATTTTTTGCCTTACAGTAAATTCTGCAATACCTCAACATTCTTTAAACATCCAGATCTGCTGTATTCTACTTAGACAATCATCTATTTTTGTAGCACTCTGTTATTGTCAGACTATAGTTTTTTAAATCCAGAGAATGTGTGAAAATTAGTGTGTGAGGTGAAATGTTCTTCGGCGTGTGCGTGTGGGTGTGTCGCTATCGGTCAGTTGAAACCTCACAGCCCTTTACGACCTTTGACCTCCAGTTCAGACTTTGAACCTCCTCCTTCTCCTCCTCCCCGCGAGACTTCAGTTACCGTCGTCTGCCACCGGAGGGCGCTGTCGGGTAAGCCGACGCTGCAGGAGGCTGCGTCGTCAGCTGACTTTTGTTCTTCTTTTCGGGAGGCGAGATCTGCAGGTGTGACTATCCAATTCCCCTGACGGCTTCAATCTAAATTTAGAATCCCCCCTCCCCCCTCCCTCCCCCAAGTATCCTCCAGTCGTATGTGAGCTCACCTGGAATGAAGGGGGCGGGGCTAAGGTTAGTCCACCTGACAAGCATCAACCGCGAAGACCCGGCAATGTCATTCAGGTCGCCACGGTTACGCTGAAATTTGCAGCAAGCTTGCCTCGAACTACGCCACACACACACACACACACACACGCACACGCACACGCACACGCACACACACACACCCCAACCCGGTTTACCATGGTACAGCGTGGTTGACCTTGGATGTGTGTGACATCCAGTTTGTTAGTGGAGGTCGAGAGGGATGCTGTGTGTGTGTGTGTGTGTGTGTGTGTGTGTGTGTGTGTGTGTGTGTGTGTGTGTGTGTGTGTGTGTGTGTGTGTGTGTGTGTGTGTGTGTGTGTGTGTGTGTGTGTGTGTGTGTGTGTGTGTGTGTGTGTGTGTGTGTGCGTGCGTCTCAGAAAGGATGATTCCTTTCTTTCTATTTTTCTTTTTATTTCCTCCCCCTTTTGCTCCCCTTGCAATTTCTTCCTCCCCCCTCCTCCCTATCTCCCTGGAGATAGTTAGTACAGACAGTCTGCTGGTCCCTCCCCCTCCTCTCCCAACTCCCCCTCCTCCTCCTCCTCCTCCTCCACCTCCTCCTCCTCCTCTTCGCCCAACCCTTCGACTCACTGACAGGAAGCTGGAGGCAACCTTGCCTCATCCTAGATGAGTGAGAGCCGAGCGCCGGGGCTGTGTGTGTGACGGAGGATGTCGAAGGGTGTGTGTGTGTGTGTGTGTGTGTGTGTGTGTGTGTGTGTGTGTGTGTGTGTGTGTGTGTGTGTGTGTGTGTGTGTGTGTGTGTGCTGGTAATCATTTGACAGCCATGTGGTGTGAGGATCTTGTGTGAGAGACGGAGCTCAGGGGATCACTGTGAATACGAGTCGAGGGCAACACAGCTGAGCTGACTCTCTCTCTCTCTCTCTCTCTCTCTCTCTCTCTCTCTCTTTTTTTTTTCTTCCTCTTTTTCCCTCTCCTCACTTTTGTTTGCATAGTAGAGGAAAGCGGCGTGGACTAGAAACGTGTGTGTGTGCTCACGGCTGTTTGGAGAGGAGGGTAGCGCGTGCACGTGAGTGTGTGTGTGTGCATATGTGTGTGTGCGCGTGTGTGTGTGTGTGTGGACTCTACATTGGGAGGCCACTCGTCCTCTGAAGAGATATCCGTGTAGAGCAGAGGAACGGGGGGTCAGGATGGTGCAGCGCTTCAACCTCCGTAGACAATACTCCAAGGTAAGCAGAACACACGCCGGACGCATAGGACCGCGCCCCCGTGACCACGCCCCCACGCCCCCACGCCGCAGCTCCGCCCGCGGCTGAAGGCACGCCGTCTTCATGCTTTTGCTTCACCTCTCCGTCTTCCGGCTCTTTGATCGAGTGTCGGGAGTTTTCCGCGTTTCCTGTCGGCTGCTCGACCCGGTTTGGTTCCGTCCGGCGGTCCAGACGTTGGCGGCGTTCTCCTCCCGAGAGTTGCACTCTTGCAACAAAAGAAAAAGGCGATAAACGCAAGAACCGTGCAAACGATGCTTCTAACCGATACATATATTTCATTTTCGGTTTTCTACTCCCCTTTTTCCCGGCGGTCCTCTCCGAGCCGTCTGCCTCTGCACTTTATCTCGACTCTCGTTAAACAGTAACTCGAGTTCGGAGCGCCGGTCAGAGCCGTCGCCGGGGGGGATGTAATTATTGGTAAATATTGCGTTTCATTGCCTCTGATCGCCTGCAAGGAGCGACGCGCAGAGACGGAGAGCGACGAAGAGTGGAGGAGGTGGAGGGCTGCAAGGGCTTCTGGGTAAAAGAAGAGGAGGAGAGGAGGCTCTGGTGGGACTGGAGCTGCAGAGAGAGAGCGGGAGCTGAACCTTTCTTTCTTTTGGAGGAGCCGACCTCCTCCAGGTTCACTGACCTCGAGTAGATTTGACCCCCCCCCCTCCTCCCGTCTTCTCCTTTGTCGTCTTCTTTAGTCCGCCACCATGTTTTCATTTCCACGTGGAGGTTCCCCGCCGCGTTCTCCCGAACCGTCTCGAAAACAAAATGCCTGGTGTTTAAAAACCCTTCAGGGCCGAGACGAGTCCCACAGCTGGAGGTCATCATGTCGACGTCCAGCGGCGGCCTTAAAACACACAAATAAACACCTTTTATTTATTTTGAGATCCAGAGCGGTTAAATGGGACATTCTGTGTCTCCTTCTCAGCTGCCTTCATATAGTTATATCTTTTAAGATATAGTAACAACAGGACCATGAGAATCACAGACACAAGTTAGTTATTAGTACATCATATGGAGAGGAGTCATTCATTGCTTATGACATTATCTCTGTAATGACATCATATCATATATTCCTTTATTCGTCCCACGGTGGGGACATTTAAAAAAAATCACACAACGGTGCACATCAGAGCATCAATGAAAATAATTATAAAACTAAATACTAATAGTGAATATACAGGGGTAAAACAAAGTAAATGTAACGCACCTCTAGAGTAAATCTCTGCCGTGTCGGGGTCACCGATCGGCCGCTTTGTTTCTTCCAGACTGATCAAAATAATCGATTTGGACAAATGGGTCAATGATTTGTGATACGGGCACGTTTTAAAAGACGAGTATCCGTGATGCATGCTGGATGCGCACAGACATCGTTGGGTGGATTGAATGTACATGCAGGGTCCGTACGGTCATGGAAAACCTGGAAAAGTCATGGAATTTTAAAATGGTCATTTCCAGGCCAGGAAAAGTCATGGAAAAAACTTAAATCTTTTGGAAAAGT
>CM070097.1:2930974-2943474 GCA_036178185.1 Liparis tanakae
ATGTGTGTATGTATGTATATATATTTATATATATGTATATATATGTATTATGTGTGTATGTGTATATATATACATATATATGTATGTATGTGTGTGTGTGTGTATATATATATATATATATATATATATATATATATATATATATACACATATATATGTATGTATGTATGTGTATCTATATATATATATATATATATATATATATATATATGTATGTATGTATGTGTGTATATATATATATATGTATGTATGTATGTGTATATATATATATATATATATATATATATATATATGTCATACATATGTCTTACACAGTACAACATATTAGAGCACTAACAATGAACTAAATCAACATATAAAGCTGGTGAGATTAGTTTTTAGCATTAATTAATTATTTTTCCCAAAATACACACATTTTTCCATGTTTGCGTATATAGATTAAATTAAAGTCATATCTAAATTTTTAAATGATTGGTATTTACATTTACTAAACGGTTGTTTTTCCCGGTTGTAGCTGCGGTGACTTCCTGTTTACACCTTTAATCGCTCTGGATTATCCGATGTTTCAAAGCAGCCGATTTACCAGATATTTAGAGTTTAGGCTCCGACTTTAAGCGTCGGCCCGGCTGCCTCCGCGTCACATCGGTTTAGTCCCGGGGTCAAACCCCCGGGGTCAAACCCCCGGGGTCACACCCCGCATCCCCACCCGCTCGTGGGGTTTCTCCTTTGACTCAACACAAGCAGCCCGTCTCCCTAAATCCTCTCCTCTCTTTCCCGCTGTCTCATTAAAGCCTGTACTCATGCGCCCCCCCCCCCCCCCCCCCTCCGGCTTCTGCACCGAGGTCTTTAGTCGCCCTTGTCTTGCCTGCCCCCCCCCCCACACACACACACACACACACACACACTCATACTCTCCCTGTTTTGCTCATTCTCCCTAATTGGTTTGTACACTTTCTTGTAAGCGGCTGTTGAATAACAGCTTTGTCATCGTCACATGGGCGTGTGCTCCGTGTAATCTGGTGGGTTTATTCTGATCTTCTTCTTCTTCTTCTTCTTCTTCTTCTTCTTCTTCTTCTTCTTCTTCTTCTTCTTCTTCTTCTTCTTCTTCTTTTATTTAATTGTTTCTCTTCACATATGTGTATATATATATATACATATTTGCATATATTTTATTTTATTTTATATTTTATATCTCGCTTGTATAGTTTATGCACACTTGTTCTTCTTTCTTATATGTATATTGTATTATTGTGTTTTAGTGTAATGTTTATTGGTGCTACTTTGTCTGCAAATTTCCCCTTGGGGATTAATAAAGTATAATTATATTCTATTCTCTTCTTCTTCTTCTTCTTCTTCTTCTTCTTCTTCTTCTTCTTCTTCTTCTTCTTCTTCTTCTTCTTCAGCCTAGAAACTCAGACAGAAGAAAACCCCCCCTCCTCCCTTCACAAAGCTTTCTCACAACCCCTCTTTCCTTAGCTGCCTCTCTCTCTCTCTCTCTCTCTCTCTCTCTCTCTCGTCTCTCTCTCTCTGACAGCTCCTGGTGGGCTCCTTTTTCTTCTTCTTCTTCTTCTTCTTCTTCCCGTCTGCTCCCCTCACATCCGGCCCTCCGGGTTTCCGCCTCGGAGGATTCTTATCCCCGGCGGACTCTGAACACTGAACTTTCACCCTAAAACTCTCCTCTTACCCCCCCCCCCCTCCCCGTCCGGCCTCCATAAGTCTTCATCCGATTAACCGCCCCTCGGCTCTGACACCCCAGAGCCCCGGCGGACGGGTCCCGAGGAGTCCTTGAACGCCTCTCTGTCGGTCGGGTGCGAGCGCTCGATGGACGCCGGACAGTCCATCGGGCCGCTGGACCCGGGGGTCACGGGGGTCACGGGGCCTCCGCTGGGGGGCGGCGTCCTGAGCGGCGAGTGCCCCCGCGGGGCCGCGCTCCCCCCCCCTCCCCGCCACGGAGCTCGTCCTCAGCCCGGCGGCGGCCGACTCCTCTCCGCTTCTTCCCGCTCCCGCCAGCGTGAGTCATCGCTTATGTGGTCGAGGGTTTTCACTCGTTTCATTTCGCCTCCTGGGGGATTCGAGGAGACGTGGTGAAGGACACGACGCGGCTCCTCGGCTCCTCGGCTCCTCGGCTCCTCGGCTCCTCGGCTCCTCGGCCTGGGAGCACCGAGTGTTTGAAGGAGTTAATAGGATACTTAATACTCTGTCGGCCTGAAGGGTTTTGTGTTGGACTGTGAGGGACGTCTCTGTTGTGATGGAGCCTCCGTGTGTTTGATCTACTCTCTCTCTCTCTCTCTATTCTCTCTCTATTCTCTCTCTCTACTCTACGTGTTCCTCTAGAATTCAGAGGGCTTTTACAAATCCTCTGAATTCCTGTGTGTGTGTGTGTGTGTGTGTGTGTGTGTGTGTGTGTGTGTGTGTGTGTGTGTGTGTGTGTGTGTGTGTGTGTGTGTGTGTGTGTGTGTGTGTGTGTGTGTGTGTGTGTGGGGTCTAGATGTGTATGTGAGGTGTGTGTGTGGGGGGTCTAGATGTGTATGTGAGTGTGTGTGTGTGGGGGTCTAGATGTGTATGTGAGTGTGTGTGTGTGTGGGGGGTCTAGATGTGTATGTGAGTGTGTGTGTGGGGGTGGTCTAGATGTGTATGTGAGGGTGTGTGTGTGGGGGTCTAGATGTGTATGTGAGTGTGTGTGTGTGTGTGTGTGTGGGGGTCTAGATGTGTGTGTGTGGGGGTCTAGATGTGTATGTGTGTGTGTGGGGGGTCTAGATGTGTATGTGAGTGTGTGTGTGTGGGGGGGGTCTAGATGTGTGTGTGTGTGGGGGGGTCTAGATGTGTATGTGAGGGTGTGTGTGTGTGGGGGGGGGGTCTTGGTGTAAGTATGTTTGTGTGTAAGCATGTGTGTCTAGATGCGAGTTTGTGTGTGTGTGGGGGGTGTCTAGGTGTAAGTTTGTTTTCAAGCGTGTGTCTAGATGTGAGTGTGTGTGTGTGGGGGTGTCAAAGTGTAAGTGCATTTTTAGGTGTGTGTGTGTGTAGATGTGTATGTGAGTGTGTGTGTGTGTGTGTGTGGGGGGGGGGTCTAGGTGTAAGTGTGTTTGTGTGTAAGTATGTGTGTGTGTGTGTGTGTGTGTGTGTGTGTGTGTGTGTGTGTGTGTGTGTGTGTGTGTGTGTGTGTGCGTGTCCGTGGGTGAATGTGTGGAGTAAGCTGCCGCTCGGTCCGGCGTCACGTGGAGTTACGCAACACGTCCACAACTTCTGTTTGAATTTGAGCGTCTTCATTCAGCGTGGAAATAAAAAGATAAGAAGATGTTTTGTGGGTGAACTACGGGGGGATGAGCACGTCTTCCGATGAACTAAATAACTTTCTCAGTGCAGCTCGACACGTGAGCCGCATGCTCACCTCCACCTGAACCGTGGACTATGTTTTTTTTTATCTTATTAAATAATAAAAAGAAGACGTCATGATCGCCTTGGGGGGGGGGGGGGGGGGTGGGGGGGTTAAAGACCGAAGGCCTAGTCAGGAGTGTGAAGTTCAGCTGGAGGCTGATAAGGCCGGAGAGATACTCCGAGGTATAAATGCAGAGAGACGCCGCTGTGCACTTCAAAATGACCGTCCACGGGGCGCCGGCTCACGGACGTGATTGCGGCGTCGAGCGTACGCCTCCCGCCGCCGCCGCCCCCGCCGCCCGCCGAGGGTCCCGGGCCCCGCTCGAGGCCGTCGGCCCCCGGAGATGACGAGTGGCGCCGGCCGCCCGCCGCTCCAGCGCCCATGTGCTCCGCCTGCCTGCCGTGCTGCACGCGTGAAGACGGCGAGCGGGACGCGGGCATGCGAGGCCCGGCGACCCGCAAGGTACCGCACCCGCTCGCGCACACACACACACACACACACACACGCACACACACACAGCGACCTTGAGCGTGCCGAGCGTGACGGGAAGAGATCCGTGTCGGTTCAAAACACTCTTGGCTCTTTTTTACGAGCGCCGTGTTTACGCTACACGCCGCGTGGGCTGTAGGATTATTGTCATCTTTTCAACAATAGGTTGCAGTCAAGGATGCAAATGGAGTTCAAATATCCCAGTCGCCCTGAACTCACCGGACCTAACAACAAATACTTTAAACAGGAAGTAATGGAGGGGTTAATGAGAGGAGGGGGGGGGGTTTAAGAGAAAGAGACTCTTTTCTTGTTGTCTCTTCTTCCTGATGAAGTCTAATCACACACACACACACACACACACACACACACACACACACACACACACACACAGACACACACTCGGCGTCCCTCATTAGGCTCCAGCAGCTCCTGTGATGCAGCGCCTGTCGCTTCTCGCTCCAGTGGCTCAGACCCCTCTCTCTCTCTCTCTCTCTCTCTCTCTCTCTCTCTCTCTCTCTCTCTCTCTCTCTCTCTCTCTCCCCCCTAAATTAGACTAATCCTTAAACTCAGTCTTTTAATTACTCGAGCGATTAGCGGCGGGAAAAACCTCGACCGGTCGCAGACGTCACCGATCGATCTGTTCGACCCTCCTCATCTGAGGCTTCGGAGCGTCGCTCTGAGGCTTCGGAGCGTCGCTCTGCGGGTTCAGGCCCCGCCTCCTTATCGCGCCGCGCTGTATCTCCTGTGCCGGGGCCTCCGGTCCAAAGGGCCCGGCTCGCTCGTCCTTTGCCCTCTCTATCTCTATCTGCCAGAGATCTCCCAGCCGGAGGGCACATCGTATTAATTATGCCGATCGTTATCAACGATGACGTCATCCGTGACACGAGGGGACACTGAAGTATTTCAATCACATGTACGTTTTACATCTAATTTTATTATACAAGTTCAATCTAAAGTGTCCAGTTAAACATTATGCTTTTCTATCCTGTTGAGTCTGAATACATTGATTAATCCTTTGACTTTATTTGATTACATTTATGCAAATGTATAAATAAACCCTATGTATTAATTTAAGTATTACATGTAAAGTTAAAGGTAGATCTTACATAAACCTTATGTATTAATGTAAGTATGACATCTAAAGTTAAAGGTAGATCTTACGTAAACCTTCTGTATTAATTTAAGTAATACATCTAAAGTTAAAGGTAGATCTTACATAAACCTTATGTATTAATATAAGTATTGCATGTAAAGTTAAAGGTAGATCTTACATAAACCTTATGTATTAATATAAGTATTACATGTAAAGTTAAAGGTAGATCTTACATAAACCTTATGTATTAATATAAGTATTACTCGTGTATTATTCTACTAGCAGGTGTAGTTTATGTCTGTGACTCTATGACAGTAAAAGAAAAGCTATTTCTGCTTCTGCCGAGAAGTGATTGACGGCAGCTCGGAGGATGATGTCATCCCTCAGCTGTGAGGGTGGGGGCGGGGCGGGGAGCGGGAGGGGGCGGGGCTTAGCGGCGGACAGCTTACTGGGTCTTCAGGTGCGCCTCAACTTTCACAACAAGCCGCGCGAGCCGAGGAACCGGCGCGGATCGGCTCACGGGGGGGTTTACACATTAAAAACAACAACAACAACTTGTTTTTAAATTAACTCGGACAACGCGCGAGGACCCGGATGAAAACCCGCAGCCGGTGTTCAGTGTGCGGGGGCAAGATGCACTGGGAGCAGCTCCTCCGGCTGACGCACGGGAAGGTGAGCGCGCGCTCCGGGGACAGCCGGCACGACACGTTCATGTCGGGGTCGTTTCTACTCAGCTCGGTAACGTCCGTCCAAAGGAGTCGTTCACTCTGAGTGCGGTGACGTCATCAGTTAGTCACGGTGCTGGGGCCGCGCAGGTGAGCCCCTGTGGCTTTGGTTCTGTGTGCGGTCCATTCTGATCGGGCCGTCAAGTTCTGCTGCTTATTGTGTAAGAGAAGAAGAATATAGACGATGTATCATAGCGCAGGTGTCTTCCACAGAGGCTTGTGTGGTAAAATAACCACGCGTGTGTGTGTGTGTGTGTGTGTGTGTGTGTGTGTGTGTGTGTGTGTGTGTGTGTGTGTGTGTGTGTGTGTGCGTGTGTGTGTGCGTGTGTGTGTGTGTGTGTGTGTGTGTGTGTGTGTATTTTTATTCATTCAATCAAATACAATACAATATTGTTCTATATAATATACAAAATGGAAAGACTGAACAGTTATAGGTCGAATCAGAAAATGCTTATATATTCCTATCCTAAATGAATATCAAATAATTCAGAAAATTAATATCAAATAAAGAAAAATAACAAAGAAAATAAATATATATAGTTATTTTCTTTGTTATTTTTCGATATTTGATACTAATTTTCTATATATATATATATATATATATATATATATATATATATATATAATATACATACAGACATACATCCAAATACATCTTCCATATAAATGCATTTCAATCACATTTATAACTCTCAAGAATTGTTTTATAAATAATTTGAAAACCAAAAAGGAGCTCACTATTCTTACATCCATTTCAACATTATTCCATAATTGGACTCCTTCAATAGAAACACAATCCCTTTTTTAGCCTAAAAAAACTTAAACTTACAAACATCTCTCATCATATTTTCCCTCATGTATTGAAAACAACCTTTGCACACGGTCCACAGAGACTTTGTACATCGTCTGCATTAATTTATAATAAACCAAATCATTAAACGTCATACCATGTGATCTGTAAAACGATGGATTTGTGTGCTCGACATTATTCATGATGCGTATGTTACACCACTGTTTGAATTCATAAATGTGTGACTGAGAACTGTTTTATAACCTTTCATAAAGGAAAAGCTCAGTTTAGATGGTTTCTTAGTTTTTTATTTACACAAATATCGTAAGTGGAGATTCGTCTGACGCTCTTTTCCTTCTGATCCCGTTTCACCCAAAACAAAGAGTCCTGCTGTGGATTCACACGTCTACCCCTCAGTGCTGAGCTCCAGGGATGGAGACCGACTTTCCTTCTTTTTTTTCTCACTTTCTTTTCGGCGTAAACGAACGTTAAAAGCATCGTGCGTCTTCCTCTTCGGGGGAACACTGACCGCGAGTGGCCTCTTCTCCAAACGTCTCATTTTGCAGAAATGCAGAAGCCTTTTCTTATTATTTTTTGCACGTGTCAGCAAAATGACCTCCGGCAGGAAATTCACACTTTTTTGAACGTTGTCCTTTCTCCTCCTCAGATCGACCGGCTGGAAGTGAGCGGCCTCGGCCAGACGCCCCTGGCCGTGTCGTGCGGCGCCGACGGCTCCTTCCCGGGCGCCGACGACGCCGCCGCCCCCGACCCGCAGCGCACCAAGCAGGCCATCGCCCAGCTGCAGCAGAAGATCCTCAAGCTCACCGAGCAGATCAAGGTGGAGCAGACGGCGAGGGACGACAACGTCGCCGAGTACCTGCAGCTGGCCAACAACGCCGACCGGCAGCAGAGCGCGCGCATCAAGCAGGTGAGAGCGGCGCCCGGTCCGAGTCTCGGGGCAGGGTCATGGAAAACCTGGAAAAGTCTTGGCATTTTAAAATGGTTGGTTCCAGGCCTGGAAAAGTCATGGAAAAAAACTTAAATCATAAAAGTTTTGGAAAAGTCATGGAAATGTGTTATAATCACATTTCATTTGATATCATTTTGAAAATAATTGAAATGTTTTGTAAAGAAAGACGCTCAAAATATAAGCCGGCGTACGCTCTCACTACGCACAATTTTATAATGTATGTTAATACAGAATACGATATTAAATTATGTTTATACCGAGATTTCAGTTTGGAAATTTAGTTTAAAATCATGCAAAAGTCATGGAAAAAACTTAAATCCTAATAGTTTTGGAAAGTCATGGAAATGTGTTAAAATCACCTTTTCATTCACGCCGAGTTTGAAATAATGAATGTTTTTTAAAGAAAGACGCTCAAAATAGCCGACCTACGCTCTCAATACGCACTATTTAAAAATGCATGTTAATACCGAATACGATATTAAATTATGTTAATACTGAGATTTCAGTTTAGTCATGGAAATTTTGTTTAAAATCATGGAAAAGTCATGGAAAAAACTTAAATCCTAAAAGTTTTGGAAAAGTCATGTAAATGTGTTAAAATCACATTTCATTTACGCCGAGTTTGAAATAATTTATGTGTTTTAAAGAAAGACGCTCAAAATATAAGCCGGC
Organism: Liparis tanakae; assembly: GCA_036178185.1. Lineage (NCBI taxonomy): Eukaryota > Metazoa > Chordata > Actinopteri > Perciformes > Liparidae > Liparis > Liparis tanakae. Next base: position 2,939,090 of record CM070097.1, read on the forward strand.
GTACGCTCTCAATACGCACAATTTTATAATGTATGTTAATACAGAATACGATATTAAATTATGTTGATACTGAGATTTCAGTTTAGTCATGGAAATTTTGTTTAAAATCATGGAGAAGTCATGGAAAAAACTTAAATCCTAATAGTTTTGGAAAGTCATGTAAATGTGTTAAAATCACATTTCATTCACGCCGAGTTTGAAATAATTAATATGTTTTTTAAAGAAAGACGCTCAAAATATAAGCCGGCGTACACTCTAAATACGCACAATTTTAAAATGTATGTTAATATTAAATGAATACCATATTAAATTATGTTTATACTGAGATTTCAGTTTGGTCATGAAAATTTAGTTTAAAGTCATGGAAAAAACTTAAATCAAAAAAGTTTGGGAAAAGTCATGGAAATGTGTTATAATCACATTCCATTCACGCCGAGTTTGAAATAATTACTTTTTATTATGTTTATACTGAGATTTCAGTTTGGTCATGGACATTTAGTTTAAAATCATGGAAAAGTCATGGAAAAGTCATGGAAAAGTCCTGTAAATCCACTGGTCCACGTGTGTGTGAGCCCCGCCCGTCCCCCCCGCTCACCGGACCTCCTGTGGCCCGCCAGGTGTTTGAGAAGAAGAACCAGAAGTCTGCGCAGAGCATCCAGCAGCTGCAGAGGAAGCTGGAGCACTACCACCGCCGGCTGCGGGAGGCGGAGCACAACGGCATCCCGCGCCACCCCAAGGACGTGCTGCGCGACATGCAGCAGGGCCTGAAGGGCGTGGGCGCCAAGGTCACGGGCTTCAGCGAGGGCGTGGTGGACAGCGTGAAGGGCGGCCTCTCCAGCTTCTCCCACGCCACGCACTCGGCCGCCGGCGCCGTCGTCTCCAAGCCGCGGGAGATCGCCTCGCTGATCCGCCACCGCTTCGGCAGCGCCGACAACATCCCGTCGCTGAAGGACTCTCTGGACGACGCCGCGGCGGAGGAGGCGGGCGCGGCGGCGGCGGCGGCGGCGGGGGCGGAGACGTCGGCGGGGACGGCCGGGGGCGGCGGACGCTCGCTGCCCGGCGCCGGGCACCACCACCCGCTGCCCAGTCCCAGGTACGGCAGCGAGGACGACTGCTCGAGCGCCACGTCGGGCTCGGCGGGTGCCAACAGCACGGCGGGGGCCCCCGGGGGCCCGCCCAGCTCCAGGGGGAACACGCTGGAGAGGAGCCACAGCTCCGGCCTGGAGCTGCTCCTGCAGGAGGTGCAGGAGCTGAGGGAGGGCCAGTCCAGGCTGGAGGAGAACCTGGAGCGCCTCAAGGGCCACTACCAGAGGGACTACACGCTGGTCATGCAGGCGCTGCAGGAGGAGCGCTTCAGGTACGCAGAGGAGGAGCGCTTCCTGTTTTCTTAGAGACACCTGAACGCACCGCGGCGACTCGGCATCGAACTCGTCCTCCTGGTCCGAAGAGATAAGGACTGAAGCCGAGCGGCTTCACGTGGAGCGGCTCTATGCAGATTAGGTGTACCGGTGCTCCCACCATGACTCACTATGTCTGACACACACACACACACACACACACACACACACACACCTGCACGGTTCCTTCGGGTATCTTTTGATCTTCGGTGTTATTTCGGCCTCTTTGTCCCGGCTCCGCTTATCTCGTCTCCGGCTCAGACGTCTCTGGGCAGATCTTGTTTTGGGTTGGTCTGGGCAGTTGGCTTTAAGAAAACACACACACACACACACACACACACACATTCCTCCAGAATGTCCTGACAAGAGGGCACAATGATTCAGAGGGCAGGACAATGGAGGGGAGATGTGGCTCGCATAGCAGAATAAAAAACAAATTCTCCCTAAAATGTCCGGAGCCGTCCGTGTGACCAAAATAATCAGAACAGAACGGCCATGAAGGGTCCTGGGAATAATCCCTCACAAACCTCTTGAAACCTCTAAAAAGCTCTTCAGGGGCTGAATCCATCGTTTCCAGCGAGAACTGCCCAAAATAATCTTGTTTTTTATGTTTTTTTATAAATATAATTTAAAATTATTTAAAAAATACATATAAATCGTTAATAGTTGTTTAAAAAGTGCAATAACAATAAATTACCACGAAGAAATAAGATTAAAATTGAAGACTAACGGAGGTGTAGAAAACCCCTTAAACCCTTTTTATGTGAGCGCAGCTGAAAACAGTTATGCTGCTGAGAGAAACTCTAAAACTGAGCCACAAGTGTGTAGAACAACGTTAATATTTACAATAAAAATCATCATTTGTAACCTTGTCAAATTACTTCACTTTATCTTAATTAATTTATTTTGAAATTGTTGACGTGAATAAACGTAAACCGGAAAAACTACAATTCTGCAGCCATTGATGATGTAGTTTTCTAACACAGAACAGCTCGTTGGGGTCTGAGGACTTCTCGACTTCTCTTTACGGATCTGTTCAGACGAGCTCACGTGGATTCAGTCCAACGTCTATTCTTGTCCTCCGCTCTCCATCCTGCCAAAAAACAAGTAGCGCCGCATAGGCTCCTCCCCCCGGCCTCGCTCCCATTGGCCGGTGGCGGCGGGGGCAGATGAGTAAGCGCGCCTTTAATCTCGACGGGGCGAATCATCGGTCGAGTCGGGCGCCGTGTGGTCAGATGTCTGCTGCTGCTCCTCTAAGCTCATTGCGTGTGTGTGCGCGTGTGTGTGTGTGTGTGTGTGTGTGTGTGTGTGTGTGTAGGTGCGAGCGCCTGGAGGAGCAGCTGAACGACTTGACGGAACTTCACCAGAACGAGATCCTCAACCTGAAGCAGGAGCTGGCCAGCATGGAGGAGAAGATCGCCTACCAGTCCTACGAGCGGGCCCGGGACATCCAGGTGGGCCGCTTCAAAAAACAAACAAAAAGAAGCAAAAAAACAGCCGAACAAATGAGAGTGACGAGGATAAAGTCGTGGATTCGATGTGTCCGGTCCCTCGGCGTCCGACTCCCGACACACGCACACATTTCTGACCTCTAACGGACGCAAAAAGGGTTTAAGGAGAATTATCTCTTTTTATTCAACCCTCCTGTGACCTTCACATGTACTAACATCTTTCACCCTTTTTGACCCCAGCAGTTAAAACCTCCAGAGAATGATTAGAATTAATATTGTTTCCCAGGTTTGAGTGTCAGGTACTTTTTGTTTGTTTGTCGACGACCTAAATAACCCTTTAAATAAATTAAAAAGTTGATATTTCTTATATGTTTTACACAGTGAAAAACAGCCTGGGGTCAAATTGACCCCAAAGAACACGGATGAGTACAAGTTGTGTACTGTAAAGGACATTAAAAAAAAACATATCATCATGTGAATGTTATGTTTTCCCAGTTGTCCCCAATAAATTAGGAAGAGTCATGAAATATGAAGCAAAAAAAATAATGTTAATAATTTTTTTAGAGGTGTTAAACATTGAGTGGGGTCAGATTGACCCCAAAGGTCACAGGAGGGATAAAGATGTCCGAGTTTGGATCCTTTGAAATTTGCTTCAGCCCGAAGTCGACTGTAACGTTCTCATCGCTCTGCAGTCCCTCTTTGTGTCAGGAGCGCTCGGCTAATGAGCTCTGGTAGTCACGCACGCACACACACACACACACACACACACACACACGCGCACACACACACACACACACGCCCTCAGCCTGGCTGCGGGGTGATGTCATCGGCCCGTGTTGACACTGCTCACAGGAGGATGACGTCTGTTTTCTCCACAACACGAGCGTTTCCCCCCCGTCTCTCTCCCCCCCGTCTCTCTCCCCCCCGTCTCTCTCCCCCCGTCTCTCTCCCCCCCGTCCCTCTCCCCGCTGTCGCTCACATCTTCGGCTCCTCGTGGTTTTTTAAGTGCATTCGCAGTATTTATTATTTATTGTTCCCCGTCGCCCCCTGGGCTGCAGTTCTTGTCCCGGGCAGCAGGGGGCGGTAGAGGGCTGTGAAGTATCAGTTTCTAGCTTAACCAAGATGATGATGGTCTGGGAAGTGTTTAGTATGACGTAATATGAGAAACACTTTGGTAAATAATGCAGTAAAGTGTCTTGAGGTTCTACATGTTTTTTGGGGGTCAATGTTTGCCCCCATTGACTGAAATCTAGGAGTGTTTAAAAAGAAATTAGGGACACTTTTTAAATGATTTAACCTTTATTCAAAAATATTAAATATACTTATTAAGGCTTACAGGATATGAGCAATTGTCATAAAAATGGCAATAATAAGACTTTTATGCAGTAGTCTACAAATTCAAAGAGTTTTCTTAGATTTTTTTAACAAAAATAAAACATAAATCAGACAATAATATTCAAGTTTAATCTATTTCTTCGTGGTAATTTATTGTTATTCCATTTTTTAAACGACTATTAACAATTTAAATGTATTTTTC
>CM070097.1:2958474-2990974 GCA_036178185.1 Liparis tanakae
CGCCACCTTCGCTCGTCCGACGCCCCTCCTCACAATCCTTCTGTTCATAGACGACCATTATACTCACACACTGTACTCTCTGTGCACACACACACACACACACACACACACACACACACACATTCAGGGAGTCCACGTTTGAGAATGGGCAGCGCTGTTTTTTGTATTTATTTGCGTGTTTGGCCCCGTGGGCCTTTTCAAAGGACGGGTTGCTGTAGCAACGCTCGTGACCCAGAGTCGAGTCGAGCCGGAAAAACAAACTCGACAGCCGACGGTCCGAGTGTGACGCGAGGAGAGAGGAGCGCCTCGCTCAGCGGTGGGAAGCAGACTGGGAAAAAATACAGACAAGCGGCGAGAATCCGAAGAGTTGAAAAGGAAACAGAAGATTGAAAGGATTAAACGGTTTGACCCCTGAAGGTCAGATGACCCCTGAAGGTCAGCCGGCTGATCGGGGAATCAAACTTTAAATGTTGCAGCCCTTTTTTCCCTCTCTCTCCGTGCTCCCTGTATCACCGGGTGTCTCTCTCTCTCTCTCTCTCTCTCTCTCTCTCCATGCTCCCTGTATCACCAGGTGTCTCTCTCTCTCTCTCTCTGTCTCTCTCTCCTTGCTCCCTGTATCACCGGTTCTCTCTCTCTCTCTCTCTCTCTCTCTCCGTGCTCCCTGTATCACCAGGTATCTCTCTCTCTCTCTCTCTCTCTCTCCATGCTCTCTGTATCACCAGGTGTCTCTCTCTCTCTCTCTCTCTCTCTGTCTCTCTCTCCTTGCTCCCTGTATCACCGGTTCTCTCTCTCTCTCTCTCTCCATGCTCTCTGTATCACCAGGTGTCTCTCTCTCTCTCTCCGTGCTCCCTGTATCACCGGTTCTCTCTCTCTCTCTCTCTCTCTCTCTCTCTCTCCGTGCTCCCTGTATCACCAGGTATCTCTCTCTCTCTCTCTCTCTCTCCATGCTCCCTGTATCACCAGGTGTCTCTCTCTCTCTCTCTCTGTCTCTCTCTCCTTGCTCCCTGTATCACCGGTTCTCTCTCTCTCTCTCTCTCTCTCCATGCTCCCTGTATCACCAGGTATCTCTCCCTCTCTCTCTCCTTGCTCCCTGTATCACCGGTTCTCTCTCTCTCTCTCTCCATGCTCTCTGTATCACCAGGTGTCTCTCTCTCTCTCTCTCCGTGCTCCCTGTATCACTGGTTCTCTCTCTCTCTCTCTCTCCGTGCTCCCTGTATCACCGGTTCTCTCTCTCTCTCTTTCTCTCCGTGCTCCCTGTATCACCGGGTGTCTCTCTCCCCAGGTGCTCGCTGCAGGAGGAGTGTTCCCGCGCGCTGCTCGCTCGCTCGTGGATCAGCCTGGCGGCCGGCGCCGCCCGCTGCCCCTCCATGACGCTCACGCCCTCCGAGGTCAGCGTGGGCGGCGACATCAAGGTAAACGAAGAGCGCCGCGTCAGTGTCGTCCCCTCACCTCTTGATCTCATGACCTCATGACCTCTCACCTCATGACCTCATGACCTCATGTCCTCTCACTGTAACAGGGGGGGGAGGGGGGGCGCGTTATTATTACACACGAATAATGCTATTAATATTATTATGACTGATAAAGTCATGCCAACACGGTTTTATCTCTCCAGCACCTCCTCTTCCTCCATCAGCTTCACCTCCTCTTCCCTCCTCCTCCTCCTTCTACTTCTCCTCCTCCTTCTTTTCCTCCTCCGCCTTCTCCACTTCCTCCTCCCTCCTCCCTCCTCCTCCTCCTTCTCCTTCTCCTTCTCCTCCTCCTCCTCCTCCTCCTCCTCCTCCTTCTCCTTCTCCTCCTCCTCCTCCTCCTCCTCCTCCTCCTCCTCCTCCTCCTCCTCCTCCTCCTCCTCCTCCATGTGCGTTCTTGGTAAAGTTGACTTTAGCGTGTCTATAATCAGTGAGATGTATTTTGTAGTCCAGGCCTCAGCAGTGATGTCATTTTGTAGTCCCATTGAGCCTCTGTCCCCGGCGTCAGGACGGTTTTATATCGCAGAACTAAACTTTTAGTTTTCTCACGGACTAAATCACAGAATCTCACACACACACACACACGCTCGCCACCGCAGCCCAGACAGCGAGGAGCTGAGTTTGCGTGCATCACTTTGGTCGTAAAAAATACAAACCAGGTGTGTGTGTGTGTGTGTGTGTGTGTGTGTGTGTGTGTGTGTGTGTGTGCGTGTGTGTGTAAAACAAGAGCTCACCGGTGGCACAGCGTGAGAGAGCATGCCGCACACAGCTGGTTCCTCTCTTTAACCATTTACTGACAACTTTTGATATCAGTCGTCTCCGAGCCTCCGGCCATCGCTCCAAACACACACAAACACACACAAACACACACAGAAACAAACACACACAAACACACACAAACACACACAGAAACAAACACACACAAACACACACAAACACACACAGAAACAAACACACACAAACACACACAAACACACACAGAAACAAACACACACAAACACACACAAACACACACAGAAACAAACACACACAGAAACACACAGAAACACACAGAAACACACAAAAGCACACACAAACACAAACTAACACTCACAAACACACACCGTACAAACCATCACTGTACGTTAGCTTAGCATTAGCACGTTCACCGTTTACTTTATTTGTTGGGATCTTCAGCCAAACGTTATAACCTTTGACATAATCAGATTTTTTAAAGAACGCAACTTTCACTTTTAAAACACTTCATCTGATGTCACATTCCAAGGCGTTGGTTTGAATCCCGTCCGCTTGGTGTTGTTCTTTTAAACAAGTTTATATGAAAGTAAATAATTATTATTCACAATGTGAAGATTAAACACATTATAAACAATTTGTTTCCCACAATTTAAAAAGCAATATAAATACTGTGGAACAAAACAAAAAAAGTACATTATATATATAATATTAATATTATTTATATATATATATATATATATATATATATATAAATAATATTAATATGATCACAAACTGCATGATTTTAATCATTTACGGACGTAAAAAGCTCCGAGCTTCCTCAGGAACGTCTCCAACACCTCAGAATGATTTACATTTCATTTCAATGAAACCCGTGCGGTCGTTCCCGTCGTTCCCGGCGTTCCCGGCATCACGCCGCCACGCCGCCGTGGCGCGGTGTAAACTGTTCACGGGAGCATAAAAAAACACAGCGATAATTAGCTCGGCGAATCTTTGACACTCTGAATATATCTGACCTTTAATTACAGCTCGTAATGAGACGCGAGCGAGAGGCGGCGGGGTCGCCAGGCGCTTCATTAACCGTGGTTCTGCTTGTTATGTAGGTCACTTTGCCTTTTGTGTATGTGTGTGTGTGTGTGTGTGTGTGTGTGTGTGTGTGTGTGTGATAGTTCTACCAGATCCACGGGGCGTCCGTCAGAGCCTCCAGGAAGCGCGGCTCATGGTGCCCCCCCCCCCCCCCCTCTAAACAGGAAGCAGCAGGCAGGAAGTCGGGCCTTCGGGCAGGAAATGACCGCTTCCCAACTTTAACAATAGAGCGGATTCTTTTTTTCTTTCTTTCGCAGACGTGTCGGCGCATGTTCGGTCGGCCGCTTCGCCTCGAAATCCGCTGAGCCGCCCGAAACATGTTCCTCTTCCTCTTCTCCACCCACCTCCCCCCTCCCCCCTCCACACGCCTCCCCTCCCCCTCTCCCCTCTCGCTATATTCTTTTTTTCTCACATTGAAAGAATTTAGCAGTGGAATCCAGTCACGTCAGCGAGGTGTTAACTTTGTTATGCGTGCTGTCAGACTTCATCACTCGAGCCACATTTAGATGTGCGGCACCATCTGTTCCATCAGCTACCGCTCCACCGGGAGGCCGACTGCACGCCGCCCCGGATGTCGATACACGCCCAACATTCATATTCACGCTCCCATACTTCTGCTTCGGCAGGACGTCGGCATCCTGATCAACGGCAGCGTTCCCGATCTGGTCGGCTCCCGGGTGGAGTGCGAATACGCTCCGGGCGTTTCTACGGCCGCCACGGTGCACCTGGACTACGGCCCCGCCCAGATCCAGACCTGCCCCCTGCTGCCTCGGGAAAGCTACCGGCCCATCCCCCCCGGCACGGGTGAGGCCGACGCCGCCCGTTGTTTTTGGTCCTCGGGGGTCGAGGCCTTCGCCGCTCCTCTCTCTCTCGACGTGTCGTCTCACTCGCCGGTTTTCTCTTCTTCCGCAGATCATCTGACCGTTTCCGTGGCGATAAAAGTCAACGGCACGGCCGTTGTATCTGGGAGCTTCGTCGTCTACGACTGCGAGAGGACCGGAGCGATACACCCCAAGACCCCGTGAGTGGCACATCGGTCGGCAACGTCCGTTGTCGCATTTGTCGATACATTCGTCGCCCCATTATTCGTCGCATTCATCGTTGCATTCATCATAATTACATTCATCGTCACATTTATCATAATTACATTCATCGTCACATTTATCGTAATTACATTCATCGTCACATTTATCGTAATTACATTCATCGCCATAACATTCATCTTCACATGTATCGTAATTACAATCATCGTCACATTTATCGTAATTACATTCATCGTAATTACATTCATCGTCACATTTATCGTAATTACATTCATCGGAATTACATACATCGTCACATTCATCGTCACATTTATCGTCACATTTATCGTAATTACATTCATCGTCACATTCATCGTCACATTCATCGTCACATTCATCGTCACGTTTATCGTAAGTACATTCATCGTCACATTTATCGGAATTTCATTCATCGTCACATTCAACGTCGCATTCATCGTCACGTTTATCGTAAGTACATTCATCGTCACATTTATCGTAATTACATTCATCCCCCCATTCATCGTCACATTCTTCGTCATAACATTGGTCGGGACGACAGCGTCTCGGAGCTTCGTCCTCTTCCTCTTCCTCTCGACCTCCGTTCAAAACCCAAATGAAAGCTCGCCGCCGGTCCCCTCGGGCGCCGGCTTGTCGATCGCGCCTGCCGACCAGAGGCTCCTCCCCTCCCGGAGGCCCCTCCCCCTCCTCGACCTCTGCTCTTCCTATTTCCGGGGGGGGGGCGCCTCGTGGGTAAATATTGCCTCCTCGGCTCCCCGGGTGTTGTCTCTCGGCGCGGCGTCTAATGTTGGGATTAATATTCTGTAAACGTGAAGACAGGGAGGAAATTGGATGTGTGTCGTCTGGCCGTCAGTGTGTGTACATGTGTGTGTGTGTGTGTGCATGTGTGTGTGTGTGTGTGTGTGTGTGTTGGGGGGGACCGTGTGACTCCTGAGGCGGTCCAGCTGGCTTCCTCCTGCCTGCTGGACCCCGCTAGAGCATCCACTCCATCTGATGGGCAGATCTTATGCTGTGTGTGTGTGTGTGTGTGTGTGTGTGTGTGTGTGTGTGTGTGTGTGTGTGTGTGTGTGTGGTTGGGGCACGTCCCCTTTTTGTTCACTTTATGAAAACAGCGCGGAGGTGTGAACGCAGCAGTCGCAGGTACGCTCGTGCCAGACTGGGTGTGTGAAATGAGACGGAGGTGATAATGAGCAGAGCGGCGCTCTCACAGGATGAGACGCTCCACTCCGTCTGATTTTAATCACCCCGAGCTGATTTTATTTCTTTCAATAATCCCTAAAGAGAGGTCTTACGAGCCATTTTATATTTATATATATTTTTTCGCAATTAACCAATGTCGAGTCCCTTCTGTTTTGTGCCAAAATAATCCTCTCCTGTCAAAGCTTAAAAAAAAAAAAAAGCAGCGTCGAAGGTAAAGTGAGCTTCCTTCAGCGTGAGCTTTAATCAACTCAACTTTATTCACCATGTGACAATTTGTGTGAAATCCGTCAGCGCGTTGTCCTCTGTGAGTGCGTGGGTGTGAGTGTGTGTGTGTGTGTGTGTGTGTGTGTGTTCACACTGGTCACTAGGCAGAGTGTTAATGACAACCAGACGATCACATTCCATCCTCACCAGACAGCTAACCTGCCCCCTCGCACTGCTTCTCACTCTCTTTATGTCTCACTCTCTCTCACACACACACACACACACACACACACACATTCACACACACACACACACACTCTTTCTCAGTTTTATTTGCATTGTACGTCTCAAGTTTTTCGGCCTCCTCTTTTCTTTCTGTCTCGGCCCGTCTGAAAAACGTCTCTTCTTCCCCTCTCTGACAGAGACGTGATTGAAGATGTATGTTTAACCGCTGTGTCCACTGAGAGGCCCTGAGAGTGTGAGCCCGGCTGTGTGTTTAGTGTGTGTGTGTGTGTGTGTGTTTAGTGTGTGCGTGTGTGTGTGTGTGTGTGTGTGTGTGTGCGTGAATGGCCATTATGCGTCGGGGTGGGCAGCGTTACTGGGTATTTACTGTCAGTGCTGGGTCATGCATAGAGAAGGAGAGAATAGAATGTGTGTGTGCGTGTGTGTGTGTATGTGTGTGTGTGTGTGTGTATGTGTGGTAGTGCACATAAGTGTTTTATATAGGACAGAAAAGGGAGTCGGGGAAAACAGAAAAGCCGCAGCTGATAAGAGCCTCGGGGGGGCCGTCTGCTTCTAATCAGAACACACACACACACACACACGTGTTTCGATTACGTCTCCACATCCCTTTACACCTATTCCCCCCCCCATCCCCATCCCCCACCCAGAGACCTCCTCAGAGTACATCTGTCTCCTCCCGGAGGCGATGCGGCGGCGACGCGCCGTACGGTGGAGGTTTTTTAACGATTGTCCAGACTCAGCGAGATCCAAATCCCTAAACTCGAAACCTTTCTTCAGCTCGGTTAATCCTGCGTCAAGACAAAGCATGTCAAGTTGGAGAGAAAAAAACAACATTTAATTGAATATTTCATCAACAATAATCAAATTTGGAAAATCAAAGTTCAGTTTCATTGGAAATGCATCTGACGCTCTTTTAAAGGCTCGTGTGAAGGCTTGGAAGTCTCTCGTGAATACGAGATGTGTTCGTCACGTCACACGAGGACGCTTTAAGCCTTGAATATAATCCTAGAAATATAATCCCAGAAATATAATCCCAGAAATATAATCCTAGAAATATAATCCTAGAAATATAACCCCAGAAATATAACCCCAGAAATATAACCCCAGAAATATAATCCCAGAAATATAATCCCAGAAATATAACCCTAGAAATATAACCCTAGAAATATTATCCCAGAATTATAATCCCAGAAATATAACCCCAGAAATACAATCCTAGAAATATAACCCTGGAAATATAATCCTAGAAATATAATCCTGAAAATATAATCCCAGAAATATAATCCTAAAAATATAATCCCAGAAATATAACCCTGGAAATATAATCCTAGAAATATAACCCTGGAAATATAATCCTAAAAATATAATCCCAGAAATATAATCCCAGAAATATAATCCCAGAAATATAACCCTGGAAATATAACCCCATAAAGACTTGTCTAGAGACGTGCAATGGTATGTACGTTCAACAAGAAGACAACTGTGTTATTTTTTCCTCTTTTAATATTTTATTTAATCTTTTCATATCACAGAATAAATCATTGCATATCTTGAGCCTGAACGTCTGCAGCTTTAATTTGTTCTAAACCCGTTTCACTCTTGGACAAATGGACGTTCACAGTCTAAATGGACTCGCTAATATGTCCTCGCTTAGCATAACGGCACTCACGATGATAAAATTACAAGCACACACACACACACACACACACGCACACACACAGCGTGGCCCAATTTGACCTCCCGACTCGCCGCGTGTCGCCACGGTGACGAATCATTATTTAATTTTCTTAGCTTCTCACTTTGACGCCTCGCGCGGTTCTCGGCGTGTCTGTGTCTATGGGGAGATTTCTCAACTTTCCCCATGTGTGTGTGTGTGTGTGTGTGTGTGTGTGTGTGTGTGTGTGTGTCCATCAGATGTGTGAGCTGCCTGAGCACCAGATGGAAGTGCTACTGGGATCCCGACAACCACCTCTGTGTGGCCAGTAAAGACGAGTCCAAGCACAACCTGCTGGAGGTGAGTGCTCCTCCTCCTCCTCCTCCTCCTCCTCCTCCTCCTCCTCCTCCTCCTCCCGGTCCCAGACCCGGTGTGCTGCAACGATCTGGAGTCCAGACGCGGTTGTGCAACCGCCGGCGTGCGGTGACTCAGTCTGAGGTCACGAGAGATGTCGAAACTCCGCGAAGTCTCCGGAGGTCTAACAGACTCACGGAGGAGAGGAGGACCGTTCGTCTTTTTATTTTTATTTTATGGGAAATATGACGAAATGTGTTTAGTTGCCAGAGAAAATATAATGTACATTTTACGCCTGTTTTCTTTGGGGGTGTTTTTTTTTACACGTCGTATTCCCTCCTTTTTTTAAAGTAGGTGACTGTGCAGTAGTAGCCCCACGAGGGGCTGTGTGAAATACTCTGCGAAGCAAACGCATCCAAGTATTTTTTTTACGGGGAAACGATCCCACGAAAGAAGAAGAAGAAGAAGAAGAAGAAGAAAAGCCGTGAAACTGGGAAAAACGATCCCGAACTTCATAGCCTCATTAAATCCAATTAAAGCTCCCCAGGGTGCTCCTGACAACTCTCAGGATTAAGTCAGCCATCGTGTTATTCCCCCCGTCCCATCTGGGCGGGGGGGTGGGGGGGGGGGGGGTAACGCCCTGAGTACTGGTCCCAGTTACAGGGCTTCTGGTAAAGTTCTGCATTAGCGCCCCCGGTGGTGTTTCCCTGTATTGCGGGTCGTGAGGAGACGAGGAGGCGGCTCCTTCCTGCTCTGCTGAGCCCGTCGTGTCGTGTCCGGCGACCTCTGTTTTTCTAATCCCTCACCGTCTCTCTATTTGAAGCTATTGTTGTTTTCCCCCCCGAGATAACCCCCCCCCCCTCTCTCTCTCATTTCCTCCTCCTTCCAGATAAACAGAACAGGTATTTTGGGTTATTTTTGCAGGGTGAGCCATTGTTTTTCTTTTGACTCCGATATGTCACTTCCTGCCCCCTCCTTCCCCCCCCCCCCTCCCCTCCCCCTTCCCTTTTCCACAGAATGCCGTTTCCTGTCCCGCTCTGCTGGCCTCTGAGGTTCCTCCGTCGCCGTCGGAAGCGGTGCAGGACTTCACCTTGTCCCTCAGCAACATCCAGGAGGTAGGCCAGACCAAAACAGGGGGGGGGGAGGGAGGGAGGGAGGGAGGGAGGGAGGGAGACACCCGCTCATATCTTGGGTCTTGGACTCGGTCCGATCCGCATGTGGTGTAAATGATTTGGGATGAAACAGAAGCATATGGTGCGTTCGCTTCAAGCCGAGTTAGATGCAGATGGTCATCTGTGTGCGCCGGGGTCAGAGTGTGAGGAGGAGGAGAAGAAGAAGAAGAAGAAGAAGAAGAAGAAGAAGAAGAAGAAGAAGAAGAAGAAGAAGAAGAAGAAGAAGAAGAAGAAGAAGAAGAAGGGGCTTGTTCTTTTTTTTCATTTAGAGAAAAAATAATATATATAATATGTATGTATGTATTTATATAATATTTATTTATAATATATATATATATTCATTTTTTCATTAAAATATCTTTCCTTTCTCTTTTAATATTTTTTTATATATTTTATATATATATATATATATATATGTATATATATGTATATATATATATATATATATATATATATATATAAATATATATATATATATATATATATATAAATAAATTCCTGCGCTGACTAGTTGCCAGGCGTGGTCAGTCGCACTCCTAACCCCGTCTGGCCTTTTCCAGCCCTCTCCCTGGTGTGTTGCCATGGTGACAGACACTGACTCACATAAAGATACACACACACACACACACACACACACACCTACACCCACACATCCTGAAAGCACCCTAGACGTGACTGGATATTCAGATTACTGATATTTGTTATGATGATCGCAAATACAAATTCAGGCTTGCCTACAGAGGAGAGGAATCATCGTTTTGAGTCTGAGTTTGATCGTGTTCGTTATTATCAATTAAGACGGAATTATGGATCAAGATATCTGGATGTATGACGTCATCGTTAACACATATGATGACACTTAAGAGTTTGTCCTCCAGCTTTAGTTCTCAGAGTGAAAAAATAAGTCCAGCAAACATTTCACTGCTGGGATTCGCAGACATGGTTTCTTAAATAACAAATAAATAATAATAATAAAATAATAATATATTTATCTATAATAATAATAATAATAATAATAAATAAATAAATAATAAATACATAATAAATAAATAATAATGAATAATGCAATAATAATATATTCATGTATAATAGTAATAATAATAAATCAATAACACAATAAATAATAAATCAATAATAAATCAATGAATAAATAATAGTAAATAATATATCCTTCCTGAGTAAATTCTTCTTTTTGACATGCGACTGCGGGGAGAGCGGGGAATCGAACCGGCTACCTTGTGGTTACGGGACGACGACCGCTCCCCCCCTATGAGCGACAGCCGACCCGCTCCCCTCCCCCTCCGAGTCCCCGCGCTGCTCTCACCTGTCGGCGTTCCCGTGGTCTCACCTCCACGCCGCTCCGCTCGGAGGAACTCGCTCAACTCGTGTTTTTGGTGAAGAAGGAATTCATATTCATGACTCCGGCTCCCAGAGGACTCGCAGAGATGTGGGAGTCCAGATGTTTATGAATATTGAATGGATTGCCTCTTTCCCTGGCAGGGCCAATTATTGTGTGTGTGTGTGTGTGTGTGTGGGGGGGTATTTCAGTCCCCCCCCCCCCCCCCCTCTCCCCCTATTCTTTGCCAGGAATGTCCAAGAGAGCTTTTTCTTTGCCGAAGCTCTTTTTTCGGATACCGACCCCTCCGGGACCGGCGCGGCGTCACGCTCCTCTTGTTATTGATGACGCACGGCACATTTAAAAAATAAAAATAACAGAATAATAAAAAATCGCTTTTCGCCAGGGGGAGGAGCTTGAGTGCGACTTCGGGACGGCGCGGCGCTACGAGGCCACGTGGCTGAACAGCTCGACGGTGAAGTGCAGCGGAGTGGCGGTGAGTAGAAGAAGAGACCGCCGGCCGCCGGGCGCTCAGCGGCTCTGCACCGCCGCCGGGCCGCGCGCTCCTGACTTGTTTTTATGGCAATTACCAGAATCCCTTGTTGACTATTCTAACTCCTAATTATCCGCACGTGTACTTTTCTTTTTTTAGCTGTCCACCAGCCAGAGGAGCCAGGTGTACCACCTGGACCTGAGGAGGAGAGGCCGCTTCAGGGGGCGGGAGCAGGACGTCTTCGTGGACAGCCCTCGGCCAATGAGAGGTGAGCGAGGTCGCCGCGGGCGACGGGAAAACAAGCGGAGGAGAAGGAGAGAGTTTTACGTTCGGCTCTCCTGCGTTTGAGCGTAATTAGAAACCGGAGCTAAAATAAAAACTAATTACGACTCCCAGAATGCATTTCACCTGTGCACAAATGTTGTTTTTTCTGGCGGATTCGATTAAAGCCGGAGGGACGGAGCGGCGTCGGACGGCCTTTCGCCTGCGATAACAGTCGTTTGCGGATTACGACACATCGTTTTGCAAACTAGTAATTTGCCATCGCATTTAGCCGGCGTCTAATTACACGTAATGATCGTAGGACGCGGCGAGCAGCAATTTGAGGCGCGATCGACGCGCCGCGTGCGCCGCTCGTCCGTGCTCGTCGTGTTGTCGCGCGTGATTCTCGAGCGCCATGGCGACGGCGAGGAGATGAAAGGCGCTGGAAGCCGGTCGCCGTCCCAGATGTGAGCGGCACGTGAACAACAGACACTCAGACACGCCGTCAGGAGGACATGGCGGCGGCGGCGGCGGCTGGCGTAATATGTAGAATCATCACATTTTAAAACACACACACACACACACACACACACACACTGCATCGTAAGCACAAATGCACAGATGCACACGCAGTGATACAAATGGGATTTCTTCCTGGGAGGCTCACTGGAACACGGACATCATCGTCTCTTTTCTCGCTGGCTTTGTTCTCCCTCCACTCCTCTTTTTGGGGTGTGTGTGTGTGTGTGTGTGTGTGTGTGTGTTATTACAGCCGTGCGTATATATATCTCCCTGAGAACTGCAGCAGCGTGGGGTTCACGTGGAGTCGGCTCTAGTACAACGTTTCGGGGCGTCTCGCGTGCTTTAAGTTCGATGATTCTGTGTTAGTGTGATGATGTTTATTACATGTAATAACGTATAATTAGTGTAATAAGTACCTGTGTGTGTGCGTTCTCCGCCCAGTGGAGGTGTATAACTGCGGCGCGGGCGGCTCGGACTGCTCCCAGTGCTGGGGCCGCGAGGACCAGGGCCACCTGTGTGGCTGGTGTGAGGACAGCTGCAGGCCGAGGGACGACTGTCAGCCAATCAGGGACCAGTGCCCGCCCCCCGAGGTCCTCCAGGTGAGCGGGTTAAGACACAGGAACACCACCAGGGGGCGCCGGGCGAGAGCCCCGCCTCCTTTTCCTTCAGCCTCCAGGGGCGTGAAGAGGGGAATCATCGGGTCGCACACACACACACGCAGACTCACACACACACACACACAGACTCACACACACACGTACACACACACACACGCAGACTCACACATGTACACACACACGCAGACTCACACACACACACACGCAGACTCACACACGCAGACTCACACATGTAGACACACACGCAGACTCACACACACACACACGCAGACTCACACACGCAGACTCACACATGTAGACACACACGCAGACTCACACACACACACACGCAGACTCACACACACACATGCAGACTCACACACACACGTACACACACACACGCAGACTCACACACACACATGCAGACTCACACACACACGTACACACACACACGCAGACTCACACATGTACACACACACGCAGACTCACACACACACACACACGCAGACTCACACACGCAGACTCACACATGTAGACACACACGCAGACTCACACACACACACACGCAGACTCACACACACACATGCAGACTCACACACACACGTACACACACACACGCAGACTCACACACGTACACACACACACGCAGACTCACACACACACGTACACACACACACGCAGACTCACACTCGTACACACACACATACACGCAGACACAGACACACACACACGCAGACTCACACACACACACAGACTCACACACACACGTACACAGACGCGCGCGCAGAAACACACGCAGACTCACACACACACACAGACTCTCACACACACAGACTCACGCACACACACACACACACACACTCGGTGTGTGTCGGCCCGTCAGCTGCCGGGAGAGTTTGAGTCTCATTAACGTGGTTCACGCGGTAATAACACCAACACCCTCGGGGGGGCGGAGTCCATCTGCAATCACTCAGAAGCGCATGGGACCCCCCCCCCACGCACACACACACATACACACACACACACACACACACACACAAACACAAACACACACACCCCGCCGCATAACTACAGTATGATGTGTACACCGTGTCGACGGGTCATGAGAGCTGGTTTGCGTGTCTAAATAAAGAAAAAAACACACAAAAGAAAAAGAGAGAGGGGGGGGTTCGAGAGAGAGAGAGAGAGAGAGAGAGAGAAACCTTGACCACGAGGAGCGTTTGAGTGCGGCGCGGTCATCCCGATTAGCTCTTTAAACTGTTTATGGAGCTCGTTTTGCATAATGGTATTCTTTTGTGTTGTCCTCAGCTGCAGGTGTGTGTGTGTGTGTGTGTGTGGGGGGGGGGGGGTCCTCCCAACCCTTATACCAGCACAGCGACCGCAGGCGGTCATGGGAAGCACGGCTCACATGCTACTCAGTCGGCTCGAACTTCCTGTAGATAAAAACCTGGTCGGCCCGGGAGAATGAGGGAGAAACAAAACACACACACACGCACACACACACGCACACACACACACACACGTATATATTGCACACAAATCTGCCATATTGAAGCGTTCATGACTGGCCCTCATTCTTGTAGCTGTCAGCACACTGTGACTAACAGGATGCCTGAGAGTCCAACTTCTGTGGACTTCTTACGTGACTGAAGTTAGCCTGATACTCTCTCTCTCTCTCTCTCTCTCTCTCTCTCTCTCTCTCTCTCTCTCTCTCTCTCTGTCTCTCTCTCTCTCCCCCTCTCTCTCTCACATTGGGCCGTCTCTGGAGAGCGGATACTGGGGGCTTTCTGTGGTTTTGTGGTTTTGTGGTGTGTGTGTTTGTGTGTGTGTGTGTGTGTGTGTGTGTGTGTGTGTGTGTGTGTGTGTGTGTGTGTGTGTGTGTGTGTGTGTGATGCAACGCTTTGGCAGCCGTGTTTTTCCCCAGAGAATCCACGGGGGTTTGAGCCCGAGTACTCCGGCTTAAGGAGGATAAGAACAGGCTCTCCCTAAACATTCACACACACACACACACACACACACACACACACACACACACACACACACACACACACACACACACACACACACACACACGGACATAATGAAACGTGTTTTTCTTGCTCCGCTTTGTCACCTGCACTTTCTATCACTAGCCCCCAAATATAATGAATATGGAGAGAGAGAGAGAGAGAGAGAGACAGAGAGGTGACTCTAGAGAGACAATAGAGACATTTATCACCCCCTCCTGGTATGAGTTGGGCTGGTCCACGTTGATTAGAGGTACCAAAACAGGAAGTACCAAACATAGTTCACCCGCGACATGACAAGAAAGAGTAGGCAGACGTAAAAAAGAAAAGAAAAAAAAGAGGGAGAGAGGATGGAGAGCTGTTTCCTGTTTTTGTCCCGGCGTCCTCTCTGATTAGGAGGAGAGAGGAGAGAGGAGAGAGGAGAGAGGAGGATGAAGGCTCCGGGCCAAAAGGGAACAAACATATGGATTTGATCAGCGGGGGGGGGGACAGGTTGCTTATCTGCTTTCCACAACGCAGTCAGACATGTATATGTACAGGGTGTGGAGGAGGAGGTGTGGAGGAGGAGGAATGCTTGTCCTCCACACCCTGTACATATACATGTCTGACTCCCTTTAGTCTTCACTGTGTGTGTGTGTGTGTGTGTGTGTGTGTGTGTGTGTGTGTGTGTGTGTGTGTGTGGAGGAATGTCAAGTGTCAATACATGTGTGTGTATGCAGAGCGGTGGGAACACTCCATATCCACAAAAGCTGAATATAACCACGACAAATATTTGCATTGTTGTGTGTGGCGTGCGGATCCCACGGAGCGCCGCTTGTTTTCACACTTTGCTATTTTAGTATGAAAATAAACACACACTGTCTTTACTTAACGGGGGAGGTTAGGGCGGGGGGCGTTATCTGGGAAGCACACGGTTTGTTTATCTGCGCCGTCACTCCTCGTCCTCGCCTCGCCCGGACCGAGCAGACGGGCTAACAACACGGAGGAGGTCACGCTGACCTCCGGGGTCACCGCCGCCGCACGCCACGCGGCCCGGGCTCCACGGTGGCAGGGCGGAGAGTTGATTGCTTCTGTCTGGAAGACGCTATCTCTCTCTCTCTCTCTCTCTCTCTCTCTCTCTCGTCTCCGTGGCGACCGGAGAGATGGCCGGCCTTGTCGGTCTTTCTTAGCGGCACGAAAACGACGGGGAGGACTGAGGGAATGTGACGTGAGCAGACACGGGGTGGGGGGGGGGGGGGGGATGAAAGGGAATAGCACTGTGCATCAATACCCCACCCCCCCCCCCTCCACCACACCCACATCATCATTCACTCTCCTCCTCTCGACACTCAGTTTCCTAAATTGCCTCCCCACTCATCCACCTCTCTCCTGTGCTCTCTCTCCACCTCACCTCTCCAGCCCTCTCTCTCTCTCTCTCTCTCTCTCTCTCTCTCTCTCTCGTGGGATGTGAAGAGAGGGGGGGGGGCTCTTATAGGCATGCTCTTTATTTGCATGCGCGACAGAGGATTAGAGGCTGAAGAGTCTCAGACGGGCGCAGTTAAGAGTGTTCTCTGTGTGTGTGTGTGTGTGTGTGTGTGTGTGTGAGAGAGAGAGAGAGAGAGAGAGTGTGATGCACACTTATCTGCCCGTGTGTCCTCCCTCCTCGTCCTGCGTTCTCTTAATTCTTTATCGCGTTCATTATCACCCGTCATTAGTGAGAAGAAGAAGAACAAAACATAAAAAGGTGTGAGGTAATCTACTCATTTACCCCCCCCCCCCCCCTCCTCCCTCCTCCCTCCTCCCCTCCCCCCCTGTTCATTCTGTTCTCCCTGTGTGTGTTTTGTCTTCAGATCTCCCCCCTGAGGGGTCCCGTGGAGGGGGGCACCCTGCTGACGGTGCGAGGCAGGAACCTGGGCAGGAGGCCGGGGGCCGTGAAGGTGTCCGTCGGAGACGTGGCGTGCGCCGTCCTCCCGGAGCTCTACACCGTCTCCATGGAGTGAGTACGGCGCGGCGCGTGTGCGCCGTAAAGCGTCTTTAGGCGTTCGCTTGCAGACGCCTCTTGTTCCCGCCTTTGTACTCCCCCCCCCCCCCCCCCCTCGACCTCTTCTCTGTGGCGCGTCAGACGGTGTCAGCGCGGTGGACTCGCGTCCCGTACATTAACGTTGTTTTCTTTTTTTTAAATCGCTGCGAAAATAAGCAGTTGCGCCGCAATTAGCATCGGTGAGATGATGGCTAACAATTACCCCGTTGTCACGGCAACCTGCCACGCTGCCAGGCGGATGAGTGGTGTCAGGTGGTCGGCCGGGCAGGGGTGGGGGGGAGGATGGGATGGGGATGGGGATGGGGGGGGGGGGGGGGGCAAGCGATGGAGGGATGTGTGAACCTCGAGGGAAACTTTGTGTTTTCAAACCCCCGGTGTGGAACCCGAAGCTCAGACCGCAAGGTACGCGGCGAGCGCTTTATGACATTTATTATATTTGTTTATTATATTTATTATATTATTTATTATATTTATGACATTTATTATATTATTTATTATATTTATGACATTTATTATATTTACGACATTTATTATATTTATTTATTTTATTTATGACATTTATTATATTTATTTATTATATTTATGACATTTATTATATTTATTTATTATATTTATGACATTTATTATATTTACGACATTTATTATATTTATTTATTATATTTATGACATTTATTATATTATTTATTATATTTATGACATTTATTATATTATTTATTATATTTATGACATTTATTATATTTACGACATTTATTATATTTATTTATGACATTTATTATATTTATTTATTATATTTATGACATTTATTATATTTATTTATTATATTTATGACATTTATTATATTTACGAAATTTATTATATTTATTTATTATATTTATGACATTCATTATATTTATTTATTATATTTATGACATTTATTTATTATATTTATTTATTATTATTTACGACATTTAAAGAAAATATATACTTATTTATTATTTGTAATATATTTATTATATTTATGACATTTATTATATTTATTTTCTATATTTATGACATTTATGACATTTATGACATTTATTTATTATATTTATTTATTATTATTTACGACATTTATTATATTTTTGTATTGTATTTATTTATTATTTGTAATATACTTATTATATTTATGACTTTTATTATATTTGTTTTCTATATTTATGACATTTATGACACTTATTATATTTCTTACATTTATTACATTTATTATATTATTTATTATATTGATGAAATACGAGCCCCTCCCCCGCCTAGTATCTTTAATCCGGTTGTGTGGCGCAGGTAGGACGTGTTTCCTCTCGGGTTCGTGGCGCGGAGTCGATTATGGGATGTTTTATAGTGAATGAGGCCGTTAAAAAAAAAGAAGTTTGTGCAGGAAACCGTAAATCTGATCCGGACACGGCCTGTCTCTGTGACATCTGAGTTGCATTGTGGGTAATGCATTCACCAGAAAGATGAAAGGATGGAAAAATATATATAATAAGACATCCCGTATAGATGCATATTTCCGGGGTGACCGATAAGTGGAAACAGGATGTAAAGAGCGGCACGTCAAGAATAAAGGAAATAGAAGCAGCTGCTGATCCTCTTTAAAGAATAATAAATAAACACGTGAAAAACATTTAAATAACGTATCAAACTTCCTCCTCACGGATCACGCCCCTCCCAAACGGAGTCGACCCGCGCGGCTTCTTAGTTTTCACGTATTCATATTTTAACAAATGTCATTACGCGTCGCGGCCTCGGAGGACCGACCGTCGCGCCGTCGCCATGGAGACAGCGAGACCCCCCCCCCACCACCACCACCACCACCACCACCGGCTATTCCAGAACTCTCTCCGGTTCCGTCGGGTCTCGGCGGCGTCGTGTTTGTCTGGTCTCGCTCCGCTGAAGCCGATCATCGTATGGAGGGCGGGTTTGGAGGGTGACCTCGTGGGCGTCGCCCGTCACTCCGGCTGCCTGACACGTTTCCCACCACGGAAAAAAAAGAAGAAGAAGAAGAAGAAGAAGAAGAAGAAGAAGAAGAAGAAGAAGAAGAAGAAGAAGAAGAAGAAAAAACCTGCACATTAATTTTCCCCCGGGGGAGGGGGGGGGGGGGGGGGGAGAAGGCAGTCGAATCGCATTTCACTCCAGGGCAGTGTTCTCATCCCGTCATTTCTCCTTCCTCTCCCGTCCGGGTTCTCCCGCCTTGTTATGACAGCGGAGCGTATCGTCGACGGCAACCGACAAATCGCAACTCGTCGGGGCGCATTCCACCTTTTCCCACTGTCCCATCCTCGTCTCCTTCCCCTAACGCCGTCACACTTAATATCATCTTATTAGAAACCGTATTCCAGGATTTCCTTTTGGTTTGTTTTTCACCTGTTCGTTCCTCCTGTTATACAAAGATCTTCTCCGCTCACTGTGACCTCACTCGCCGTGGGTGGGTGGGGGTGGGGGGAGGGGGGGGCTGTTGAGACAGGTGTCTGGGAGGTGAAGGTTCACAGCTGGGTGCCACAAGAAAAAACGAGCGCCCCGCTCGCACGGGTATCAACATCTTCCTAACGAGCGGCGCTGTCAGTCGAGGCGACACCTCGTTTACCGGAGCGCTTTCTTTTTTTTTTGGGGGGGGGGGGGGGGGGCTCGCTATCGTGTTCGTGTGAGCCCTCCAGAGGCCCCCGAGCCTTATCTTTTTTTATAGCTGATTGTTGGTGATCCTCGTCTTCCTCTCAGAGGGAAGCGACCGGAGACATCTTCACAAATAAGGAAAAAAAAACAGAATATCACGGGGGGGGGGGGGGGGGGGAGGGGGGGCGTGCACGTCCTTTGACTGGGATCACACCGCATCAGTTTCTCAGACACACACATGCACACACAGCAGGACATCTGTAGCACACACAGTCACACAGCTAGCTCTACAAACAGAAGACTCACATTCATTGAGATCAATGAATCCGTTTCCCATCCCCTGACTCACTGTCGGCCGACTTTAACGTCATTAATCATGTCGTCGGGATGCATTGTTATATTCTATTTTCTATTTTCTCGTTTCACCGGATTTTCTGCTTTTCTTTAAATCATTGTAATTTGAATATATTGTGTTTTTTGGACTGCTGGTCGAACAAAGCAAGACATTCTAGGATGTCACCTTGGACACATTTCTCTTCTTTTTTTTTGTAGATCAAAATATTAATCGTGTAGAAGAGATTTGCTATTGAAAATAACTGCCTGGAAGTAGTAACTCCAAGGCCACATCGCCCCTCTGGGTTTCCATCAATTTGGTAAAAATTGCATTCTGTACGGTATTAAAAATATCTGACAGTCCTAAATGATAATTTAACAACCAGTGTGTCTACAGACTGAATCTACAATAGAAGGAATATTTAACAGAGAATTATCTTCAAAATTATGGTTATATATATATATATATATATATATATATATATATATATATATATATATATATATATATATATATATATATATATATATATATATATATATATATATATTTATATGTATATATGTATTTATATATATATATATATATATATATATATATATATTATTAACACATATATATATATATATATATATATATATACATATATATATATATATATATATATATAAATAAAATACACAGTGTCATATTTTTGTCATATTGAGTTTGCTGCTCAGCCTGAATCCAGTCCTCTCGGTACCGGCTGGTTTCCGGCTCTCTTATTGGCCCTCGGGCTTTGAACCTTTTAATAGTCGAGCTTCATTTGGTCTGCCCCCCCCCCCCCCGCCTTCAGGTGTGCCCCCATAACCCTCACGACTCGTAAGCGTGTAATTTGAGCGCAAATGGCCTTTTTTACCTGATGCGCCTGTGATTAATGAGCGCGTGGACGTCTCCTCCAACAGAAGCTGCTGCTGCTGCAGCTTATTGAATTTAAAAAAACACTTTTTTTCACAGCTATTCAGATTTATGGAGGGAATCCATGTTTTTTTAATTGGGCTCATTAAATGCCACGGCGTTTTGGGTTTCAGTTGTTTGAGCCTGACATTTAAAAAAACGCACTCGGAGAGGGGGGGTGGGGGGGGGGGTGGGGGGGGTTGTATTTTTGTGAGCCGGGCCCGACAGCCTGACCCCGAGGCCGAGCCCCCATCTGTCCGGCCGAGCCCCTCGCCTCCTCCAGGTCCGCCCACGTGAAACACAGAGCGCTGACGGAGGAGCTGTGAGGAGCTCCTCCGTCAGTCACAGAGCGGCGCGGCGAGGAGCTGGAGGAGGACGCGGGAGGTCAAAAGGTCACGCCTGTGTCCCGGCGCCCGGCGACGGCGGCGAGGCTCCTGAGCGTCCCCGTAGAGCTTTGAGATAGCACACATTAGTATATATTATATAGATTTTTATTTTTTTATTATATGGATACATATATATATATATATATATATGTATATATATATATATGTATATATATACTGTTATACATATATATTTTGTATTATTATATGGATACATATATATTTATATATGTTTATATACATATATATGTTTATATACATATATATATATATTATATATATATCTTTTTTTTCTATATGGATACATATATATATATATATATGCATATACATATATATATATATATATATATATATATATATATATATATGTTTTTTTCTATATGATACATATAATTTTTCCTGTATGGATATTGGATACATATAAAAATATACTATACATACATATATACATAAATATATATATATGTATGTATAATATATTTATATATATATATATATATATATATATGTATATATATGTTCCTCTTCCCAGCCGTTCCTCTTCCTCTCCTCTTCCCTCTCACTTGCAATTTGAGTCATTTTCTTTGAGATGAGTTTTTTATTGATTGAATATTGATTTGAATGAAGAGCCGTTGTTTCGGGGTTGTTCATGTCCATTGTCTTCCTCCATTGTTATAACAGTGTAATAGTGTTATTAACGTCTCTCGGTCTCTTCAGGCTCGTGTGCGTCACCGGGCGCTCCGGAGGAGAGAGGACGGAGCTGCTCCACGTAGAGGTGGAGCAGAGCGGCACGGGCACCTCCAGGGAGAGCTACTCCTACCTCGTGAGTCTCCTCCTCCTCTTTCTTCTTCTTCTTCTTCTTCTTCTTCTTCTTCTTCTTCTTCTTCTTCTTCTTCTTCTTGCTGTTCTTGTTGTTGTTCTTATTCCTTCCTCTTCATGTTGTTGTTGTTCTTATTGTTCTCCTTCTTTACCTCCTTCTTCTCCTTCTTCTTCCTTCTTCTTCTTCCTTCCTCTTCATGTTCATGTTCTTGTTCTTGTTCTTGTTCTTCCTCTCCTTCTCCTCCTTCCCCTTCTCCTCCTTCTTCTCCTCCTCCTCCTCCTTCTTCTTCTTCTTCTTCTTCTTCTTCTTCTTCTTCTTCTTCTTCTTCTTCTTCTTCTTCTTCTTCTCCTCCTCCTCCTCCTCCTCCTCCCCCCCCCCACTGGGAGGGCCAACCCGAGTGTGACAGCTGACTGTGAACAGATTTCTTGATGATATGTATGACTCGTGAGTCTTCCTCCGCTCCTCCTCCTCCTCCTCCTCCTCCTCCTCCTCCTCCTCCTCCTCCTCCTCCGCTCTGCGGCGGCGTTGTCCTCCGCTCACTGCCAGCGAAAACAAACATGGCGGTCGTTGGAATGTCATCGGCGGGTCGAGGCGAAGCCGGCCGGCAGCGTGCGGCCTGACCTCGCCGCTCGGTGGGAACGCCGCGCGGAACGCTTTGTTCCCGTTTGGAGAAGAGAGAGGAAAACCTGGAAAAGTCATGGAATTTTAAAATGGTCATTTCCAGGCCTGGAAAAGTCATGGAAAAAACTTAAATCATAAAAGTTTTGGAAAAGTCATGGAAATGTGTTATAATCACATCACATGTTCATTTACGCCACGTTTTATATAATTAATATGTCTTTTTAGGAAAAACGCTCCAAATATAAGCCGGCGTACGCTCTCAATACGCAACATGTTCCAAATTCTTCTTGTTTATACCAATATTTCAGTTTGGCCGTGGACATTTGGTTTAAAGTCCTGGAAATCCACCGGTTGAAATGTGTAAGAACCCTGTTGAGAAGCTCGGCGAGCGAGGGGTTAATACACAACGATTGGGTGTTAAAAGGGGAAGATGTGGGAGGGGGGGGGGGGGGGGGCAGGATATGGCGCCTCGGCTGCATCTCCTTCCTCGCGCCTTTTAGACGGAAACATCTGCCTCCTTGTAGCGACTCCGACACACTCACACACACACAGACACACACACACACACAGACACACACACACACAAACACACACACAGACACACACACACACACACACACACAATGGCTTCTCCTGCAGCCGCGCTGAGGAAGTGAATCCTGTCAGCGAGGATAAGAGGCTTCCCCGGAGGCGAGGTTCACGGCGGGGAGAGACAGTTTGGGAAAAGGGGGGGGGGGGGGGGTGATGCCGTTAGCTGGACAGGGATATTCATCAGTGTGTGTGTGTGTGTGTGTGTGTTCTTCTTCACGCATTTTACTCTCAGTCAGCAAAAGACGATGTTCTGAATCTCAAAAGGGGGCGGAGAGAGAGATGACCCCCCTCCCCCGATCCGACGCCGTGTGACCGACGCCCCCTCGCCCCTTCTGACTCCTCCCCCAGGTCCCGAAGCTGCGGTCCCTGGAGCCGACGAGGGGTTCCCGCGCCGGCGGCACCGTGGTGGTCCTCCGGGGGGAGCACCTGGACATCGGCTCGCAGGTCAGCGTCAAGGTCAACGACACGCTGGAGTGTACCATCACAGGGTGAGCGGGGGGGGGGGGGGGGGGGAGTGTGTGTGTTCATTCATGGCGATGCGTCACCAACGCCTGGGGGTCGGGAGCGAGGGAGTCGGGGGGGGGTTTTCTTCTAATTCGACACAAACGTCCGACTGAACTGAAGATGAAGGGGTTTATTTTTTTCATGTCGGGGGTCAAAGGTCACCGTGACCTCACGTCCGGCTCATTCTCTGGAACTCTCGGGGGGCCTCCAGCGAATTTCTTCAAATGTAGCGGCTCAAATGTTCAAGATGAAGCTGGTTAGGACTCAGAGGTCAGAAGGTCAGGCGTGGATGTGGACCTGATGCCACCAAGGTCACCAGGACACGATGTGGGACTGGAACCGGGTTTAAAACTTAAAATCTCAAGTAGAAGCAGACCAAGTCTTTTCTTTCCGTTTAAAAACTAAAAACCTCAAATGTTTTGATGTTGTGTCGTCAGAATATTTACATTTCTTCTTCTTCTTCTTCTTCTTCTTCTTCTTCTTCTTCTTCTTCTTCTTCTTCTTCTTCTTCTTCTTCTTCTTCTTCTTCTTCTTCTTCTTCTTCTTCTTCTTCTTCTTCTTCTTCCTCCTCCTCCTCCTCCTCCTCCTCCTCCTTCTTCTTCTTCTTCTTCTTCTTCTTCTCCTCCTCCTCCTCCTCCTCCTCCTCCTCCTCCTCCTCCTTCTCCTCCTCTCCTCCTCCCTCTTCTTCTTCTTCTTCTTCTTCTTCTTCTTCTTCTTCTTCTTCTTTTCTTCTTCTTCTTTGTCTTTGTCTTCTTCTTCTTCTTCTTCTTCTTCTTCTTCTTCTTCTTCTTCTCCTCCTCCTCCTTCTTCTTCTTCTTCTTCTTCTTCTTCTTCTTCTTCTTCTTCTTCTTCTTCCTTGTTGTTCTTGTTTTTCTTCCTTCGTCGTTTTGTTCTTCTTCTACTTCTTATTCCTTCCTCCTCATGTTCTGTTTCTTGTTCCTGTTCCTGTTCTTCTTCTTCTTCTTCTTCTTCTTCTTCTTCTTCTTCTTCTTCTTCTTCTTCTTCTTCTTCTCCTCCTTCTTCTTCTCCTCCTCCTTCTTCTCCTCCTCCTTCTTCTTCTTCCTTGTTCTTGTTTTTCTTCCTTCATTTTTTGTTCTTCTTGTTTTTGTTCTTCTCCTTCTTCTTCTTCTTCTTCTTCTTATTCCTTCCTGTTCATGTTCTTCTCCTTCTCCTCCTCCTCCTCCTCCTCCTCCTCCTCCTCCTCCTCCTCCTCCTCCTCCAGTAAAACAGATGAAACCATCGAGTGCACCATGCCTCCCGCCCTGCACGCGCTCACCGACTCGGTGTCCGTGTGCGTGGAGTTCGAGGACCTCCCGTGTCAGAGCGCCGAGCTCAGCGCCGCCTACGCCTACGAGAAGAACCCCTCCGTCAGCTTCATCCACCCCAGGAAGAGCTACCTCAGGTGGGTGGAGCGCCGCAGCAGCCTGCGCCTAAACACACGCGGCTGGAGTCCCTGACGTGAGGCCCGGTGTTCTGTCATTTTTTGCTGCCACCGATAGGTGTCTATCGATTCATGCTACCCTATCTGATAGGATGTTATTGTACTATCAACATGTGCTTTTCTTTCAAAGTTCAATGTTTCACTTTTCACTGTTAAAGTGTTTATCTTCAACACTAAATACCCTAATAATAAACCAGTGCTTTATTATGATAATGTGAACAAACTCATGTTTACAATAATTTGTTGACACAAAAGAAATAGCAACTGCTTATCGCTCATTAATCTACATGTCATTACTACATATTATTACTACCTGTACAATATACATGCTGAATGTACTTTTAACTAGGGAATTAATCTGGATTTTGAGGATGTCACTCCCCGTTATCAGACGTGCATCGACAGGGTGGCAAAACATGATGGGCGTGTCAAACAAAACTCGGAAAATCGACTCGGCGCATGCGCAATACCACGAGGTATCGGTTCTCGACAAGTAGCATGAAATGACAGAACACCGGCGGTAACGGCGCCCCGATGGGAGATGAAGGGCGCCGCATGTGCCCGACAGCTGCGGCGCGTCTCTGATGAGGAACTGCTCTTCATCATCATCCGGTCGCCTGCTTCTCTCTAGAGTTTGGCTGCAGTGTTCGCATTCCAGTGTGAAGCAGACACATTTCTGTTGTTGTGTGTAATGCCTGACATGTGACTCTCTTTGACCATATGTGTGTGTGTGTGTGTGTGTGTGTGTGTGTGTGTGTGTGTGTGTGTGTGTGTGTGTGTGTGTGTGTGTGTGTGTGTGTGTTGCAGTGGTGGCAGGACCATCACGGTGACAGGCCAGGGCTTCGATCTGGTGCAGAGCGTCACCATGGAGGTGCTGGAAATTGGAGAGAAAGTAAGTAATCAGCTGCATTGTTTACCTTATTTCTTATTTTGTTGGTACTTCTTAATAAAACTCTCTGGGAGCTCATAAATAAAGTGGAAGGAAAGTAAACACGGTGTTTTTAATGTGCCGTGAAGTCATCACACCTCTAACAAATAATAATAAAACATCAAGAGTATAGTTTTACATGTTGGGACCCAACATCTTTTTTTTATCGCTCTCAAGAAAGCAAATACGCAGATTTTATCAAATGTATTTATTTATATACACATATACATATATATACATATATATATATATATATACATATATATGCATGTATATATGTGTATATTTATATACACATACATATAAATATACATATATATATATATATATATATATATATATGTATATGTATATATACATATGTGTATGTATATATATACATATATATACACATACATATATATACATATATATATATATATATATATATGTATATATATATATATATATATATATATATATATATACATATATGTATATATACAATATACAATATGTATATATATATATGTATATATATATACACACATATACACACACATACACACATATATATATATACAACACACACATATATATATATATATATGTATATATATGCATACACATATATATATATATATATATATATATGTATATATGTATATGTATGTATATGTATATATATATATGTATATATATATGTATGTATATATATATGTATATGTATATATATATATATATATGTATATGTATATATATATATGTATATATATATGTATATGTATTGACTTAAAGTGCCTTTGTTCTCCCCAGCTCTGCGCGGTGGCCTCCCCCTTCACCATCACCTGCCCATCGCCGCCGTCCGGCCTCTCCCAGCCGACCTCGGTGCAGTTCATCCTGAACGGACTCCTCTACACCGGGGACCGGCCCGCCGAGGACGAAGACGAGGACGAAGACGAGCCGCATAAAGGCCGCTTCCCGTTGGAGTACGTGGAGGACCCTCAGTTCTTCACCGCCAGCAAGGAGAAGCTGATTAAGCACCACCCGGGGGAGCCGCTGACGCTCATCATCAACGTGAGTGACAACGCCGCCGACACGGGGAGTTTGCATGTGTCAAATGAACATTATTGTGGGGTCGTTAGTCCTCGCAGGTATTTAAGTATTCAAAGCGTCGCCATCTTGAATGATGTCACTCGCGGGGACCAACAACCGTATTACCGTTCACCTTCAGGGAAACGTGAACGTCTGCAACAAACGTCACGTTGTTGAGGGATTTGATTAAAACACAATATATATATATATATATATATATGTGGATGAGGACCGCGAGTGCCTGCACATTGTTTTAACAAACAACCCTCCATCCCTCCGTAGAGGCGAGTCATCCGACAAAGAAAAACCTGATTAGCCTCCGTTCATTTACCTTCTCGCAGTAACACCCGGAGTATCGACAATCTTTACGACGACAACGGAAAAAAAAACTCATTCATATTCAACGCGGAGCCCGGAGGAGCCGACGTATCCTCCGAAGGGTTTCTCCACGCCAGGCTGAGCGTTCCTTTTATTCATATTCACACACACACCAGAGGCACGGAGCGCACATCAAAGGCCTCCTCCGCCGAGACGTGTTGATTTCAGTTGTGGGGGGGGGGGAAGGGGGAACATGAAGAGGGGGGAGGGGGGGAGCTTAGTGGGAGGTCCCACTGGTCATGCTGATCCAAGCACCTGTCTGCATGGATTCATCACCCCTGCAAAGGGCGGCGGGGCTGTGACACACACGCACGCCGACGGCACCGACACGGGGAGTCTGAGCAGCTTCCTCTTGACGTGTGTGTGTGTGTGTGTGTGTGTGTGTGTGTGTGTGCGTGTGCGTGTGTGACGAGTCGCCCCTGCAGCAACCGCCGCCTCAGCTCGTCCAGGCGCCTTTTGTTCAAGAGGGCGCTCGTGATTCAGCTGCAGCTGGAATCTGTTTCCCGTCGTTCTGTTTTTCGGCCTTTAAGGATCAGAATCGGGAACTTTTTATTGCCCTTAAAGTTCACGCGCGCAAGGAATGCGTCGCGGCGGGCGGCGCGACAGTGGGCGACATTGACGACGACGAGAGTTAAGAATGTAAATGATCAAAATGGAGACGATGGAGTGGACGGACGGGCAGGTTGTCAGATTTTTTAAGTCAGTTTAAAGTGGATTTAGGATCCGTTGTTCTGGTCCAGAGAGTTCAAGTGAGGACAATCCTGCATATACTGTGTATTTGTACAATATAAAACGGATATTTTGTCTGTGTCTGTGTGTGTGTGTGTGTGTGTGTGTGTTCGGGAAGTATTTGTTGACAGAGACCCAGGGGGTGGCATCCTGCAGGAGGGACACCGGGCCTCAGGGTGTAATCAAAGCAAGGAAACACACCGGGGACACAAACACACGGCTTCCTCACTCGCCCAATATTAATATTAAAGGGAGATTGCAGTTCCTTACGAATGGGGAAGGGCAACATTCCTATATATACATAATAACACGGTGCATTAGCGGTTAAATGAAAAGTTCAATGCCAGTTTGACAGAGCTGAAGTCATTTAGAAGAGAAAACAGGCAAAGGGCAAAACATTCTTTATCCAATCTGTCTGTTTTTAAAATATTTTACTGTTTACAGACTGACTTCCATGTCTGATTTTATCTCAAAATAAGGTGCTATATATTTTATTTATATATATATTATATACACATTTATAATATATATATATATTATATATATACATATATATGTTATGTATATATGTATATATAATATATATATGTATATATAATATATATATGTATATATAATATATATATAATATATGTGTATGTATATAATATAAATATATATGTATATATATAAATTTCAAAAATATATAGAATATATATATATATATATATATATATATATAGATTTATGTTTATGTGTAGCTGAGCCAGTGGCTTGTCTGTCAGGACTTTCCGGACTACATTGCAGACGTGTTTATTTTGCTTTCCTGTATTACTTTGGGTAGTTCAATGACAATCGACCCTCTAGAAATAAGAAGTTTGCAACCCGTACTTGTTAAAATAAACATTCACTCGACAAACAGTGTAATCAAACGACAGTGTGTTCAGTTAGACTCGGTACTATCGACCTCAACGGGCTACTCCACTGTTTACCAGATCCTACATTTCCCACAATGCAACCTCCTGGCATTACCCCGCTGGTACGTGTCTTTCAACTCGAGCCCCTCAGACTTCGTGTTCACGACTCAGTCGCCTCGTCTCACTCGTCGTGACGAGGAAACAGAACTTCCAGTGCGAAATCAGCGTACTGCCCCTTTAATTACACTGAGCTGGATTGATTACACAAAAAAGGGCCGCTCCGTTTACTCCAACGGGCTCCCGTAAAAAAAAAAAAGGCCCTGAGAATGTTATTCTGGGCTGAGGCGGGGAGACTGTCAGCGGATTTGTTTGGAGAAACTTCCCCCTGGCGTTTGCTGCTTTAAGCTGGACTCCATTAAGCTGGATGTGTGTGTGTCAGGGTCCGTACGGTCATGGAAAACCTGGAAAAGTCGTGGAATTTTAAAATGGTCATTTCCAGGCCTGGAAAAGTCAAGAAAAAAACTTAAATCATAAAAGTTTAAAATAATTAATATATTTTTTAAAGAAATGCTCAAAATATTTAACCGGCTGTGTACCAGTGGGAGGGATGGGTGGGGGGGGGGTATGTTGTGTGTTTGGGTATGTCAAGAAAAGATGGAAATGTCAGTTGAAATGCATGTTTACCATGTTATGTGTCTACCAACATTTCCAAATAAAAATTTTTTTTTAATTAAAAATCAAAAAATTAAAAAATATTTAAGTGGCGTACACTCTTAATACGCACAATGTTCTAAATTTTTCATATTTTTAACGAAATTTCAGTTTGGTCATGGACATTTGGTTTAAATTCATGGAAAAGTTATGGAAAAGTCATGGAAATAATGTCAAAATGTGTAAGAACCCTGGTGTGTGTGTGTGTGTGTGTGTGTGTGTGTGTGTGTGTGTGTGTGTGTGTGTGTGTGTGTGTGTGTGTGTGTGTCGTCCTCCTCGCCGTGTCTCACCGGCGGCGTTTCTTGTTTTCCGCAGAAAGGCCCGAGCTCCCTGGATCTGGAGCCGGAGGAATACTCGGTGATGATTGGCTCGTACCCGTGCAACATCAGCTTCCACAACGACCAGCTGTTCCACTGCACCATCACCGGCCCGCTGAGCTCCGGAGACCGAGAGCTGCCCGTCACCGTGAGTATGCAACACACACACACACACACACACACACACACACACACATCACAAAACACAAATACGACCGTGTGTCGGGAACGCCGCTTTGACGGAAAGCCGATAATTTAAGGATGTCGGCCATCTGCCGCGCGGCCGGCGCCAAACATCCAGTCAGGATCCAGAGCGTCTGCCATGTTCATAGAAACTGATTTGATCCGCTCAGGTTGTGTGTGTGTGTGTGTGTGTGTGTGTGTGTGTGTGTGTGTGTGTGTGTGTGTGTGTGTGTGTGTGTGTGTGTGTGTGATTGGTTTACGGTCTCTCGACACGCCGCCGTGAATCAGCAGTTAGTGTGTGTGTGGGCGGTGAGAGCGGGGCGGCCCAGTGTTTAGCGCTCCCTCTCTTTCACCTGACCGGCCGCCCGCGCCCGCCACGCCGCGCCCCGCCGCCGCCGCCGCCGCCGCCCGCCGCCCGCCGCCCGCCGCCCGCCGCCCGCCGCCACAATTAGCGGCCCCTAATGGAGACGTGGTCGAGCACCCGGCGGTCCTGATGAAACCAGGCGCTCTCTTTTGACTCTGCCCACGTCCCCCATCTGTAGTCGCCCGTGAGAGGGATTTATTAAGAGGGGGGGGGGAGGGGGGGGTGGGGGGGAGTCATCTATATTTAAATAGGAGAGAGACTGTGAGCGGTTTGCCTAAATAGCTCCAAAACATAAGTCACTCCATCTCACGGCAATAGAAAGAGAAAAGCTCTCTCTCTCTCTCTCTCTCTGTCTCTCTCTCTGTCTCTCTCTCTCTCTCGTCTACCTGTCGTCTCTCGACCTCGCCCGCCCTTCCTCTCAGGATGCCCGAGGAATAAACACGAGCAATTAGACGGAGATGTAAACGGTGGGCGGGGGTCAAGGGTCAAATGAGATGCCATGACACGACGGGGGCGGGCTTCGCACGCACGCCGGAGCGGCGAGGGATGATTAGCGCGTGCACATTCGACGAGGGGGAGGGGGGAGGAGATGGGGAGGGGGTTAAACAACGGAGCGCTTACTTTTCCGTTTGCGTTTCTTCCGCTCGGCTGCAGACGTGGACGTGGGGAAGGAGTGTTTGTGTGCCCCCTTCCCCCTCCTCCTCCCCCTCCCTTCCTCCATTACACCAGACCTGAAGAAGTAGGCCTCCTCCTGCTAGTAAATAAATGCCTGGACCAGAAAGAGAAAAAGATGGAATGAGAAAAGCACGAGGGAGCCCAGTGAGGCAGTTTGTCTCACCTCCCTCCCTCCCTCCCTCCATCCCTCCCTCCCTCCCTCCCTCCATCCCTCCCTCCCTCCCTCCCTCCCTCCTCAAAGGGAAGAGCAGCCTATGAGGGATTTGATCTGGGGGATTGGAGGCTTCTTTATCCGGGGCTCTTCTCTATGAAGAGGGATGTGAGGAGGGAAGGAGGGATGTAAGGAGGGATGTGAAGGGAAGGAGGGATGTGAGGAGGGATGTGAAGGGAAGGAGGGATGTGAGGAGGGAAGGAGGGATGTAAGGAGGGATGTGAGGAGGGAAGGAGGGATGTAAGGAGGGATGTGAGGAGGGAAGGAGGGATGTAAGGAGGGATGTGAGGAAGGAAGGATGTAAGGAGGGATGTGAAGGGAAGGAGGGATGTAAGGAGGGATGTGAAGGGAAGGAGGGATGTGAGGAGGGAAGGAGGGATGTAAGGAGGGATGTGAGGAGGGAAGGAGGGATGTGAAGGGAAGGAGGGAGGAGGGATGTGAAGGGAAGGAGGGATGTAAGGAGGGATGTGAAGGGAAGGAAGGATGTGAGGAGGGATGTGAAGGGAAGGAGGGATGTGAGGAGGGATGTGAAGGGAAGGAGGGATGTGAGGAGGGATGTGAAGGGAAGGAGGGATGTAAGGAGGGATGTGAAGGGAAGGAAGGATGTGAGGAGGGATGTGAAGGGAAGGAGGGATGTAAGGAGGGATGTGAAGGGAAGGAGGGATGTAAGGAGGGATGTGAAGGGAAGGAGGGATGTAAGGAGGGATGTGAAGGGAAGGAGGGATGTAAGGAGGGATGTGAAGGGAAGGAGGGATGTAAGGAGGGATGTGAAGGGAAGGAAGGATGTAGGAGGGATGTGAAGGGAAGGAGGGATGTAAGGAGGGATGTGAAGGGAAGGAGGGATGTAAGGAGGGATGTGAAGGGAAGGAAGGATGTAAGGAGGGATGTGAAGGGAAGGAAGGATGTAAGGAGGGATGTGAAGGGAAGGAGGGATGTAAGGAGGGATGTGAAGGGAAGGAGGGATGTAAGGAGGGATGTGAAGGGAAGGAAGGATGTAAGGAGGGATGTGAAGGGAAGGAGGGATGTAAGGAGGGATGTGAAGGGAAGGAGGGATGTAAGGAGGGAAGGGAAGGAGGGATGTAAGGAGGGATGTGAAGGGAAGGAAGGATGTAAGGAGGGATGTGAAGGGAAGGAGGGATGTAAGGAGGGATGTGAAGGGAAGGAGGGATGTGAGGAGGGAAGGAGGGATGTAAGGAGGGATGTGAGGAGGGAAGGAGGGATGTGAAGGGAAGGAGGGATATAAGGAGGGATGTGAAGGGAAGGAGGGATGTAAGGAGGGATGTGAAGGGAAGGAAGGATGTGAGGAGGGATGTGAAGGGAAGGAGGGATGTGAGGAGGGATGTGAAGGGAAGGAGGGATGTGAG
>CM070097.1:2995974-3008474 GCA_036178185.1 Liparis tanakae
CCTTCTTCCCCAAGGTGAGCGGCTCGACACGCTTTAGAATATAATACACACACACACACACACACACACACACACACACACACCCTACGTGACACGTAGATTATTTCCCGCCGCGGGGTGAAAATTCACCTTGAGACTTTTTAAACAGAGATAATGTGTTCTTCATCCTGAAGGCCGATCGGTATGTGGGTGTTTTTTCCACTAATACAGACACACACACACACACACACACACATATACACGCGCACACACACACACAGAAACACACGCACACACACACACACATACACAGAAACACACGCACACACGTATACACACAGAAACACACACACATATGCAGAAACACACGCACACACATATACACACACATAAACACACACACACATACACACACACATATACACACACACAGAAACACACACACATACGCAGAAACACACACACACACACATATACATATACACACAGAAACACACACACACACATATACACAGAAACACACACATACAGAAACACACACACATATACACAAAAACACACACAGAAACACACACACACAGAAACACGCACACACACATATACACAGAAACACACACACACAGAAACACACACACATATACACAAAAACACACAGAAACACACACACAGAAACACGCACACACACATATACACAGAAACACACACACATATACACGCACACACACACACACACACACACACACACAGAAACACGCACACACACATATACACAGAAACACACACATATACATGCACACACACACAGAAACACACACACACACACACACACACAGCTCGCCTTCCAACCACAGGCATGGACCTTCAAGGAGACATAACAATGGCGGGGGCCGCGAGACAAGGAGACTTTCCCCTGATTTGTCCAAACACACTCCTCTCTCTCACACACACACACACACACACACACACACACTCTCTCACACACACGCACCCACACACACACACACACACACAGCGTTGAAAACCTGCGTGGAGGGAAACATGAATCGGAGCGTTGCTGCTCCGGGATCGATGTCACACACTGGGACTCGGGGAGAGAGGACTGATTTACTTTAAGGGTTGACTCCATTAAAGCTCCGTGTCACGGTGTTATGGTCCTGTTCACGGTCGGGGGGGAGGAAGGGGGGGGGGGGGCTGCTCTGGACCTCCTCGTTGAACCCTCTGGGTCCAGACTTCATTATTACCTCTCAAGTCTCAAGGCCGCCCCCCCCCCGTCCGTCCATCCTTTCTCCCTCTTGGGTTGTTTTATCTGTATATTTTTTTGTTGCCCTTCTGTAAATATGATATTGTACGTTTTCCAGATGTGTTCGGATTACGAGAAGAGTCTGGTGCAGCCCGCCTACGAGAACGACGGCCTGGGCCCCCGGGTGCTGCCCGAGACCCACCCGCTGCTGCAGGACTGGAAGGTGAGGCCGCTCCTCTTCCTCCTCTTCTTCTTCTTCTTCTTCTTCTTCTTCTTCTTCTTCTTCTTCTTCTTCTTCTTCTTCTTCTTCTTCTTCTTCTTCTTCTTCTTCTTCTTCTTCTTCTTCTTCTTCTTCTCAACTGGGTCACAATGACGCTCGTCGAGGTCACAC
This sequence comes from Liparis tanakae, assembly GCA_036178185.1. Lineage (NCBI taxonomy): Eukaryota > Metazoa > Chordata > Actinopteri > Perciformes > Liparidae > Liparis > Liparis tanakae. The sequence continues at coordinate 2,997,585 of CM070097.1, forward strand.
AGTGGGGCCCGCTGTCGATGAGTAATGTGGTAGTGTGTGTGTGTGTGCGTGTGTGTGCACGTGTGTGCGTGTGTGTGTGAACTCATTCGGTGGTTTCTCGTGAGCTTGCGGAGCGACACACTGCCCACTAAGTGAGGAGCAGGTGGTCGACACACTTCCTTCCCACTGGCTCTCGATCCACCGAACAGTCTGCTTTTCATCCAAATCCATTTCTCCTGTGTGTGTGTGTGTGTGTGTGTGTGTGTGTGTGTGTGTGTGTTTTCATTTCTTTTTAAATGGAGGGGCGGATGGGAGTGAAGGCGATAAAGAAGAGCGTGGGAGAGAGGAGTGGCGTGCACGTTCACCAAACTTCCACGCGTGTGTGTGTGTGTGTGTGTGTGTGTGTGTGTGTGTGTGTGTGTGTGTGTGGGTAAAGCGGCGGTGGGTTTTGGGTCGGCGGGGGGATGGGAGGGGGGGGGGGCTGTCGGGCGGTGATGAAGTGCCTTGGATCCGCACCGTCTTCCCATGCAGTGTTTTCCAGGTCACAGCGAATAAATGTGGCGGTCGGGCATTTATCTTAATGGACGCCCTGTTCTCCTTCTGTCACGCGGTCCAGGGGGAGGGCTCCATCTCGCCGGCTGCTGAGCGGCGCCCGCGCATCGGCCGCGCGCTCGTTAAGTCGAGTCGGCACATTTCTTTCGGAGGCAAACGCGCACTGTGGGGGGGTGGAGGGGGGGGGGGGGCTGAAGGTGCAGGAGGAGGAGGAGGAGGAGGAGGAGGAGGAGGAGGAGGAGGAGGAGGAGGAGGAGGAGAAAGGGCGGTGCGATAGAAAGATGAGGTGTTCACTCGATGAGGCGGTGGGATACGAGATCAGGCCGGGAGCAGCAGGTGTGTGTGTGTGTGTGTGCGCGTGTGTGTGTGTGTGTGTGTGTGTGTGTGTGTGCGTGCGATTCAGTCGAGGTGAGATAAAAGCAGGGTTTGTACGGTCATGGAAAACCTGGAAAAGTCATGGAATTTTAAAATGTTCATTTCCAGGCCTGGAAAAGTCATGGAAAAAACTTAAATTAAAAAAGTTTTGGAAAATTCATGGAAAAAATGTAATTATAAACATTTTGGAAAAGTCATGGAAATGTGTTATATTCACATATTCATTTACGTCGAGTTTAAAATAATTCATATGTTTTTGAAAGGAAGACTCAAATTATAAGCCGGTGTTCTGTCATTTTTTGCTGCCTTGTAAAAATGTGCTACCCGCTGCATAAACCGATAGGTGTGTATCGATTCATGCTACCCTATAAAGAAATGCTACTTTATGGTTTTATACATCTGTACATCAAATAAAGGCATAAAGTAAGAGTTTTTTTCTGTCATGAGTCTAATTATAAAAAGTGTCACTCACCGTTATCAGCCGTGCATGACGTGCAACTCGGAAAATCGACTCGGCGCAATACCACAAGGTGACGTCGCTCACCGTTGCAAAGACAGGGTTAGCTCAACCTGATGGCCGTGTCGGAAAAAAAAAATCGAAAAAAACTCGGAAAATCGACTCGGCGCATGCGCAATACCACAAGGAGCGTTTTTTGACGAGCAGCATTAAATGACAGAACACCGGCGCTCAAACAGATTTGCACATAAAAGATAAAAGTTTGATTAAAAGAATACACATTTATACAAGTGTTTCTAAGAATAAACATGTATAATGTTTATTCTTTTAATCTCATCCATTTGTTTCATTTAAGGTGTATTGTATGCTTTGTAATTCTCATTGTATAGATACTACATTTTCAAAAAGTTTTCATGTACACACCGAGATTTCAGTTTGGTCGTGGACATTTGGTTCAAAGTCCTGGAAAAGTCCTGGAAAAGTCCTGGAAAAGTCCTGGCATTCCAAGGTGGTCAACATGTGTAGAATGACTTGTTTTTGGGTGCCGGCCTCAAGGTCACCAACGAGACGACGAAGCCCAACGTGGAGGAGGGCATCACCGTGTTCTCCACGCTGCTCAACAACAAGCACTTCCTGGTGACCTTCGTCCACGCCCTGGAGCAGCAGAAGGACTTCGCCGTGCGCGACAGGTGAGCACGCCGACCGGGGGGGGGGGGGGGGGGGGGGGGGGGTGTCTTTACGCTCAGATTTGTGCTTTTTGTTGTTGTTACGTGAGGCCGACATTTTTTTTTTGTTGTTGATTTAAATTATTTATAATTTTTTTAATTAGTCGTGGGATCTGTAAAGTGTCCCAGAGCACCAGAGGACGTCCTCAGTGTCTCAGTTTATCGTCTCAGAACATGATAGGAAGAAAGAAAGAAAGAAAGAAAGAAAGAAAGAAAGAAAGAAAAACACATTCAAGCAGCTGGAATCTGAGTTTAAAATAAACTTTTTCTCTTTTAAAAAAAACAACAAAATAGTTGCCCAATAATTTAACATTTGATGACAAATATTATTGTTATTATTATTTTTATTATTATTATTATTATTATTATTATTATTATTATTATTATTTTGTTATTCATTAGAGCTCTAGCGTTATAAGAGGTCTCACTATGTTTGAAGGTGCTTTGAAGCTTCAATATTCTATAATTGTTTTTATTAAATATTTTTTAAAGACATTATCACCTAAACAGCCAAAGGGATAATTATATATTCATTATTATATGTATTACATATAGTAGAATATATATATATATATATATATATATATATATATATATATATATTTGTTTCTTCTTATAAATACAAATCTTTTTATCCCATAATATATCTACATATATATCCCATAATATATATACATATATATTTCTTATTTTTATTATATATATATATATATATATATATATATATCATTTATTTTTATTTATTTTTATTTATTTTTTAAAGTGAATAAAAGTTGGTAAAGTATGCTTTAAAAATAACTTCAGAACATTTCATAGGAAAACCAGTAAGACTGCCATGAAAATGTGATGACGGTATATTTAGATTAAAAAAGTAACATTATTTATATGTATTTATTGTACGGCTGTTCTAATTGCATTAGTGTGTATACAGAAGCATCTTCACTGTTTACGGCTCAGCGTCGCGGTTTCTTTCGCATTCCGATGTTCCGTAAACCGGCCGAGTCATCGTGGAGGAGAGAAAAATCCCCGAAGCCCCAAAAGAAAAACACACACATCCTGGTCCCGGTGTCGCCGTCGGTGACGGACATGCCCCCCCCCCCCCCCCCCTCTCCCCCGGATTAAAGGGGCTTTGTTAGGGAAACCCCTGAAACCTCTGGACTCACTCTCGCAGACACTCCCTGCATTACATCACTCCTTTATTCTGTGTGTGTGTGTGTGCGTGTGAGTGTGTGTGTGTGTGTGTGTGTGTGTGTGTGTGACGAGTCCTCGTCGTTGTTGCCGTACCGTAGTTGTTATTATTAACCCTCCGCTGACCACCGGCGCTGACGAGGCCGCGTCTGTTTTTGCTCATCTGTCTCCCTCCCTCCCTCCCTCCCTCCCCCCCCTCCCTCCCTCCCCTCCAGATGCAGCCTGGCGTCCCTGCTCACCATCGCCCTCCATGGTAAGCTGGAGTACTACACCAGCATCATGAAGGACCTGCTGGTGGACCTGATCGACGCCTCGGCCTCCAAGAACCCCAAACTGATGCTGCGGCGCACCGAGTCCGTCGTGGAGAAGATGCTCACCAACTGGATGTCCATCTGCATGTACAGCTACCTCAAGGTGGCGCTGGGCGGGGGGGGGGGGGGGGGGAAGGGGGGGGAAAGGCTTGGAGAAAAGAGCTTTTCTGACTCCCCCCCACTCCCCCCCCTCTCTCTCTCTCTCTCTCTTTCGCCGTCTCCAGGAAACGGTGGGCGAGCCTTTCTTCCTGCTGCTGTGTGCCATCAAGCAGCAGATCAACAAGGGCTCCATCGACGCCATCACGGGGAAGGCCCGCTACACGCTCAACGAGGAGTGGCTGCTGCGAGAGAACATCGAGGCCAAGCCGCAGGTCCGCGCTCACGCAGACACTCGAGCAGCGCCGTCTCTTTTCTCTCTCTCTCTCTCTCTCTCTCGCTCTCTCGCTCTCTCTCTCTCTGTCGACCTCGCGCTTTTTTTTTTTTTTTGTAAATTGTGTTTATTCTCAAAAGCAGAGTACACAGTTGTACATTGCACATGTTATGTTTTATTTCCCATCCCAACACAGAACAAATTGAACAAATCGCACTGCATCATTTTTCAAAAAGCACATTACAGTATTAATAGTTCAAGTATTACACAGAAGTACAAATAGGGTAGGAGGTAATACAGTCAAACAGAAACCAGAAATGAGTAAATTATTGATATTATTAGTTCCTACAGCAGCGTCAAGACATTACATTACATCACATGTCATTACATTACATTACATTACGTTACACTACATGTCATGTAGCAGACGCTTTTATCCAAAGCGACTTACAATAAGTGCATTTCAACCTAGAGTACAAACTAAGAACAACAAGAATACAGAAAGTAACATTTCCTCAACATAGTTAAACTACAAAAGTACCACAATAAGAGATATTTAAGAGCCACTGAAGTGATAATCTGTATTTTAATCCAGATATAGTCGGAAAGACGACTTAAATAGCTTCTTTTTTTTTTTCTTCATGTAAATAATTGTTTTTAGAAAGAAAAAGGAAACATTAAAGGTCACAGAAATGGTTTAATCTAATAATAATAATAATAATAATAATAATAATAACAACTTTATTTATATAGCACTTTTAAAAACAAGGTTTACAAAGTGCTCTACAGATAAACAAATCATAAACACAACTTAAATGGCGGCAAACTAAAAAAGAGCATACCATAACAGCATTGAATACAACTAAAAACAAACAAATAGGCAATTAAAATAAAAACATAAAAGGACGACATCACTTCAAAGCAGTTCTATAAAAGTGGGTTTTAAGAAGTGATTTAAAAGAAGTTATTGATAATGAGAGAGTCTTCAATTCATCAAAGTAGATTCAAATTTCTGCAACGAGAACTTTAATTCCTCCGATTTTAAGAGGAACTCCAGATCTTTGAGCCACAAGGAGGACCTGGGAGGGCCAGACCTTCGCTTTTCAATAAGGTTCTCCTCTGAAGTTCCGGTTTCTCCTCCTTTTCTTTTCTCCTTCCTCTCCCAGAACATCAACGTGTCCTTCCAGGGCTGCGGCATGGACTCGCTGCCCGTCAGGGTCATGAACACGGACACGGTCTGCCAGGTGAAGGAGAAGATCCTGGAGGCCTTTTACAAGAACCTGCCGTTCTCCCAGTGGCCCCGGGCGGAGGACGTGGACCTGGGTGAGGAGCGCGCCTCCTTCTGATTATTCTGTTTCCTCCCTCTCTGCCCCCCCTCCCCCCCCCCCGGTAATCTCCTTCTGCAAAAAGAGAAAAAGGTCACTCCTCCTCCTCGTGAAGCTCAACTAACCCGAGGCGGCAATATAATAAATGACAGAATGCATCGGGCAGAGTGTACCGCTCGTAATCACAAAAGAGAGTTATTGCTTTCAACAAAAAAAAGAAAGAGAAAGAAAGAAAGAAAGAGAGAGAGAGGAGGAGAGAGGAGGAGAGAGGAGAAGCCGCAGGAGCCCGAAGAGCTGATTTGATTAATGGCGCATGAATATTTCCACGGGGTCGCGACACGGGAGAGTCGGAGCACCGCTGCCCTTTTGTCTCGCATAATCTTCTGCAAATTTAGGATGAAATTGTCTAATATCCCCCCCCCCTCCTCCTCCTCCTCCTCCTCCTCCTCCTCCTCCTCCTCAGAGTGGTTTGACTCGGGCAGCAACAGTAAGCAGCTGCAGGACCTGGATAACTCCTCAGTGATGGAGGATGGCAGGAAGAAACTCAACACTGTCTTCCATTACCAGGTGTGTGTGATATATATATATATATATGTGTGTGTGTGTGTGTGTGTGTGTGTGTGTGAGGCCACTGTGGTAGGTGTCATGGTGTGCCTGGACATCCCTGATAGTGTAACAGACACAGCGGGGGGGGGGGGGGGTGTTGGAGGTGAGAACTCCTTGTTAATGGTGTCCCTGGGCGTCTCTTTGTGTGCGTCTCTTTGTGTGCGTCTGTTGTTGTGCGATGTTTCTCTGCTGCACAGCGGCTGCGTTTGTACCGCAGATATAGAGTGTTTTTGTGTTTTTGTGTTTTTGTGTTTTTGTGTTGTGTTGTTGTGACGGCGATCAGCAACAAAAACATGATGGTCGTAGTGAGTAAAACCCTTTGATGAATACATCATTAATTACTTGTTCATTTACAGCGCTGTGTACTCACGGGATTTATGTTTATTTCAACTTCTAACTTAGAGATCCACTGCAGTCACGTTTTAAAAAACTAAATCATGATCTGCGTCTAGTGTGGGGTTTTTCCACAAAATAAGAAGACCGACTCAATAAATATTATATATTTAGTAAATGTACTTTAACACCACTAATAATACTAATTTGGAAAAAAAGTCTAATCAATTCTTTTTTTGAATACTGATATATATCTATATATATCTATATATATATATAGATATATATATATAGATAGATATATATAGATAGAGAGAACCAATATACTGTATATTTATTATTATAAATATATATATACATATATATGTATCAAATATATTGCTTGTTTATTTTTCTACAATCATATATCAATATATGTATATAATATATATATATATATTATATATTATATATATAGAGAGAGAGATAAACAATGTATATTTATTATTATAAATCTATTTATATATAGAACAGATATCGATATATAACTTTTTTTTTAAAATTTATTATACAAATAATCATTTGCAAAAAAGCCAAAACTAATTGATTACATTTTTTAAATAAGCAAGCAACAAGTAAAATGAAGACAAGCCATAAGAACGCCTCCATGTGTGTGTTTGTTTTTTTGTGTGTTTGTTTGTTTACGTCTACATTCACTCGTGCGTGAGTGAACGGTTGCCCGGTGACCCTCTGACCTCTGACCTCTGACCTCTACCTGTGCTGCTAAGTGCTCTGACAGTCTGGGTTCACCGGCCGGCTGTTCAATCCGTTTCACCACAGGTTGACTTTAACGAGCCCAGGCACACACACACACACACACACACACACACACACACACACACACTCCCCTCCCCTAGAGGGCACGCTTAACGATGTTGTTCTGGCGCCCTGCGCTGACCCCTGACCCCGTGCCCTCTGTCATCTCCCGTCTTCCCTCCCCTCCCAGATCCCAGAGGGGGCGTCGCTGGCCATGAGCATGAAAGACAAGAGAGACAACACCCTCGGGAGAGGTACGTCTCACACACACACACACACACACACACACACACACACACACACACACACACACACACCGTCGCCTTGTCACACACTGGGAGGAGGTCGGGCGGCCGCTCGACTCCCAGCACACGCTCCGTTGATCACGAGGAACACGATACACTCGTGTAAACACACGTAGAAACCAACACATCCGCCCAACCCCCCCCACACACACACACCGGGGCATCTAAACACGCTCGCACACAATAAATCACGACACTCCCGCCTTTTGCATCAGGAGCCACGCTCCCTCTTCATCTGCCGCTCCCTCTTCATCCTCAGCTCCTTTTTCTCCCGTATAGCTCGCTGTGTTTGTGTGTGTGTGTGTGTGTGTGTGTGTGGGGGGGGAGGGGGGGGGGAGTGGGTCCCCGTTGTTTGCAGCCTCGACCCCCGGGAGAAGGTAATGGGCGGATGAGCGTCTGCGTCTCCGTGCCAACGGCTCCTCCGTCTTCGGGGTTTCTGCCCGATGACGTCATCAACATCAAAGAGAAAGAAGAAGAAGAAGAAGAAGAAGAAGAAGAAGAAGAAGAAGAAGAAGAAGAAGAAGAAGAAGAAGAAGAAGAAGAAGAAGAAACAGAAACACAGCGGGCCAGAAATAGGCTTAGGTGGACCAAACCTGGCTCCGGCTTCAAAAGGCGTCGTGGGAGTGTGTGTGTGTGTGTGTGTGTGTGTGTGTGTGTGTGTGTGTGTGTGTGTGTGTGTGTGTGTGTGTGTGTGTGTGTGTGTGGGGGGGTTATGAGCCTGTCGTGCTCCCTGATATAAAACACCGTCCAGCCGTCCTGTGATCAGCGCTGTGGGTCTGGACCGAGAACACACACACACACACACACACTCTCACTCACGACGCCGCTGTATGTGTGTGTGTGTGTGTGTGTGTGTGCGTGCGATAATATACTTTGAAATGTGTCTGTACGAGTGTTTTTTAGATCTATAAATATATATAAAGCAGGTTTGATGCTCTCTCCCAGCCGGCCATCACATCACAGCCTGTGTGTGTCTCTGTCTCCGCTAATCTCTCTCTCTCTCTCTCTCTCTCTCTCCTTTCACTCGTAATCTTTCTCCTTCATTCTCTCAGACGCCCCCCCCCCCCTCGCGGTCCAGCCTTAATCACTTTCTCCTCTCCTCACGTACTCCATCTCCTCGGCCCTCCTGTCAATCTCCCTCCTCTGGTTCTCTTGTTTCTCTCCTATCCGTCACGCTCCCTCATCCCCTCTTCCTCTCCTCCTCGCAGGTCTCCACCCTGCTGATTGCATATTGTCTCATGCCGGGTGTATATATATATATATATATATATATATATATATATATATATATATATATATATATATATATTTATTTATTTATTTCTGCTCTCTCTCCCCTTAGTTAAAGATCTGGATACGGAGAAGTATGTCCACTTGGTGAGTATCTCCTCATAACGTTTCCCCCGGGGGTTATTAGCAGAGCTCCTCCTGTGTGTGTGTGTGTGTGTGTGTGTGTGTGTGTGTGTGTGTGTGTGTGTGTGTGTGTGTGTGTGTGTGTGTGTGTGTGGGGGGGGGGTTGCTGAGAGGACATGACAGCGCTAATGCCGCTTAAGCTCTTTTATAAACGTCGGGGCGAGATACGAGTTTCCCTTTTGACTTTTAGAATAATGAGTTTCTCGGGAAACACAATTTTCCGGCCGAGTGGCTTTAAGAGGACGCTACTGACACGGGTGTGTGTGTGTGAGTGTGTGTGTGCGTGTGTGTGTGGGGGGGGCATCTTTTGAAGGCTTCTTCTCTTAGTCCCCCCCCCCCCCCCGGCCCCTTAGACCTGCGTGAGCACGTCGGAGAGAAAGTTAAACACACTTCCGATCTTCCATCCCTTTTCCAATTCGCTCCAGAGCCCCCCCCCCCCCTAATGTCTAATGAAGGAAGCAGAGCCTCTGACGGCTGAGACAGTGGAGCATTCATCCAGGAGAGGGGGGGGGGGGGAGGGTCATTGCTTCAACTGGTGTGCCGCTCGTTGACCTCTCGACCTTCGACCTCTCGACCTTCCCCAGGTCCTGCATCACGACGACCTCTCGGAGCACAAGAGGTCTCACCGGCCGAGCCACCGCAAGAAGGTTCTGCCCGAGATCTACCTGACGCGCCTGCTGTCCACCAAGGTGAGGCCACGCCCCCCGGCTTCTCACTTCTCATTTCTCAAGACCCCCACATTGACCTCGGGAGCCGTATTGAGACTCCTCTTCCTCTTCTTCTTCCTCCTATTTCCAGGGAACTCTTCAGAAGTTCTTGGACGACCTCTTCCAGGCCATCCTCAGCATCCCCCCGGAGCGCCCCCCCCTGGCCATCAAGTACTTCTTCGACTTCCTGGAGGAGCAGGCGGACAAGCGGGGCATCCAGGACCCCGACACGCTGCACATCTGGAAGACCAACAGGTGGGAACTCCCCGAGCCGGGAACGTTACGGGGAGAGGGAGGCCGGGAACGTTACGGGGAGAGGGAGGCCGGGAACGTTACGGGGTTGAGGGAGGCCGGGAACGTTACGGGGAGAAGGAGGCCGGGAAGGTTACGGGGAGAAGGAGGCCGGGAACGTTACGGGGAGAAGGAGGCCGGGAACGTTACGGGGAGAAGGAGGCCGGGAACGTTACGGGGAGAAGGAGGCCGGGAACGTTACGGGGAGAGGGAGGCCGGGAACGTTACGGGGTTGAGGGAGGCCGGGAACGTTACGGGGAGAAGGAGGCCGGGAAGGTTACGGGGAGAAGGAGGCCGGGAAGGTTACGGGGAGAAGGAGGCCGGGAACGTTACGGGGAGAAGGAGGCCGGGAACGTTACGGGGAGAAGGAGGCCGGGAACGTTACGGGGTTGAGGGAGGCCGGGAACGTTACGGGGAGAGGGAGGCCGGGAACGTTACGGGGAGAGGGAGGCCGGGAACGTTACGGGGAGAGGGAGGCCGGGAACGTTACGGGGAGAGGGAGGCCGGGAACGTTACGGGGTTGAGGGAGGCCGGGAACGTTACGGGGAGAAGGAGGCCGGGAACGTTACGGGGAGAAGGAGGCCGGGAACGTTACGGGGAGAGGGAGGCCGGGAACGTTACGGGGAGAGGGAGGCCGGGAAGCCGAGTGGATTTCGTTTTTTATGACTGACGTAATCGGGGGTTTCCTGTTCGGGAATTCTGTTCTACCCTTTCTTTGGTGGGGGGGGGTTGTTATTCTGTGATTTGTACTTGTTGTGGTTGTGGTTGTTGTTGTTGTTGTTGACGCCCCCCCCCCCCCCCCCCCGTGGCCCTCAGCCTGCCGCTGCGCTTCTGGGTGAACATCCTGAAGAACCCTCAGTTCGTGTTCGACATCGAGAAGACGGACCACATGGACGCCTGTCTGTCCGTCATCGCCCAGGCCTTCATCGACGCCTGCTCCGTGTCCGACCTGCAGCTGGGCAAGGTGAGCTGCTCTCCCTCTCTCTACCTCTCTCTACCTCTCTCTCTCTCTCTCTCTCGTTCCTCTCCATCTCGTTTCTCTCTCTCCATCGATCTCTCTCTTAAACTCTCTCTCTCTCTCTAGTTCCTCTCCCCTCCCTCTCTCTTTCTCCCCTCCCTCTCCCTCTCTCCCTTCCTCTCTCCATCTCTCTCCCTCTT
>CM070097.1:3010974-3015974 GCA_036178185.1 Liparis tanakae
GTCTTGACTTTATCTTAATTAATTAATTTTGATAATTCATTTGATAAATAAAAGTGAGTTTTCAATCAAAATCATTATTTATAACCTCGTCAATGTCTTGACTTTATTTTATATTCAATTTTCAATTCATTTGATAAATACAAGTTTTTTATAAACTCTCACATTTAATCCAGAGCGACACTGAGCCACTAAATTAATCTCACGGGGCATTTCTTTCTTTTTTTTAAGATGAAAACTGTTGTTGTTGTTTCAGGACTGTGTTGTTGTTGTTGTTGTTGTTGTTGTTGTTGTTGTTGTTGTTGTTCCAGGACTCGCCCACCAACAAGCTGCTGTACGCCAAGGAGATCCCCGAGTACAAGAAGAGGGTTCAGGGGTACTACCAGCAGATCCAGGACATGCCGCCGCTCAGCGAGCAGGAGATGAACGCTCACCTGGCGGAGGAGTCCAGAGTGAGTCCACACACACACACACACACACACACACACACACACACACACACACACACACACACACACACACACACACACACACACCTCTAACGGATGTTTCTCTCGTTCTGCAGAAATACCGAAATGAATTCAACACCAACTTGGCCTTGACGGAGATCTACAAATACGCCAAGAGATACAGGAGCCAGGTGAGAGGAGGAGGCGGAGCTACAGACCTCAGATTAGACCGGAGAAAAACAGGAAACAGACGAACGTGTCCGACCCTGAAGCGCAGGAACACCTTCCCCCAAACGGCGTGCTCGTTACTCATCACCCTCATCACCCTCATCACCCTTTAAATTGTTGCCCCCCCCCCCCCCCCCCCCCCGACGCCATTGGGCTGCTCTCCTCCCTGGACCGAGACTCTGTGAATGGCTCCCTGATTGCCTATTCTCTCTCTATCTCTCTCTATCTCTCTCTCTCTTTCCTCTACCCTCCCTATCTCTGTCTCTCTCCCTTATCCCTCTCTCTCTGTCCTCTCCCTCGTCTCTCTCTCTCTTTATCCTCTCCCTCGTCTCTCTCTCTTTATCCTCTCCCTCGTCTCTCTCTTTATCCTCTCCCTCGTCTCTCTCTCTTTATCCTCTCCCTCGTCTCTCTCTCTCTCTATCTGTCCTCTCCCTCATCCCTCTCTCTCTCTGTCCTCTCCCTTGTCTCTCTCTCTCTTTATCCTCTCCCTCGTCTCTCTCTCTCTTTGTCCTCTCTCGTCTCTCTCTCTCTTTATCCTCTCCCTCGTCTCTCTCTCTCTCTGTCCTCTCCCTCATCCCTCTCTCTCTCTGTCCTCTCCCTCGTCTCTCTCTCTCTCTTTATCCTCTCCCTCGTCTCTCTCTCTCTCTATCTGTCCTCTCCCTCATCCCTCTCTCTCTGTCCTCTCCCTCGTCTCTCTCTCTCTTTGTCGTCTCTCGTCCCTCTCTCTCTTTGTCCTCTCCCTCGTCCCTCTCTCTCTTTATCCTCTCCCTCGTCCCTCTCTCTCTTTATCCTCTCCCTCGTCCCTCTCTCTCTCTCTCTCTTTCTTTTTTTTTTTCCTCTCGCTCGACTTTCCTTCCTTTTCGGACGCATGAACGCTCGGCCTCCACTGAAAGCCCGCGTCTCATTATTCTCTCTCTCTCTCCCCCCCCCCCCCCCCCCAGGTGGTGGTCGCTCTGGAGGCCAACCCCACGGCGCGGCGCACCCAGCTGCACCACAAGTTCGAGCAGGTCATCGCCCTGGTGGAGGACAACATCTACGAGTGCTGCAGCGAGGCCTGAGCCCCCCCCCCCACACACACACACACACCACCTGCGTAGTTACCTGGGAACGTCGCCCCCCTCCGTGGACCAAAGCCTTCCTTAAAGTGTCGTTGTTTTTATTTTATTTTTTGATCCTACAAACTATTAAGTGGCAAAGGAACCTTTAACGCACATTTTTGCGAGGTGTTTCCGCTGATTTGGGAACGCCGAGCCATTTTTTTTTTTCTTTCCTCCGCGACACGTAATTCCAGTCTGGCTCAGGGAGAGGGGGAGGGGCTTATCCTGGACGTCTCTTACAGTTACCGGGGACCCGCGGTAAAAAAAGCCCTGGTGGCCATCTTAACGCACTGAACCCTTTATCTTTTTTATTTTTTTTATTATTTCCTGAAGGGAACGAGCCAACGCTGCACTGCACTGTATTATAATGTCCATAGCAATATTTATAGATGTGTTTAAAAAAAAAATTAAAAAGGAGGGGAAAATAAATGCCTTTAAAACGAGCGAGAAAGGACCGCGACGATGAACTCAGGTGACCCTCCGAAAAATCACGACCCGACGCGAGGAAGAGGAGGAGGAGGAGGAGGAGGAAGAAGAGGAGGGAGATATAAATGACGGGAGTCTCGTCAGAACTCCGGCGTGATGCGGTTCCCTGGGAAGAGCCGCGAAGCGTCGATCGGCGCTCGTTAACGAAGGAATTTCGTTGTTGTTTTTTACGACGTAACGACGTGAGCTCGATGTAACGGAGAGACGTATTCGTGATGCCAAATGACCTGTCAACCAGTTTGTGTAATAAATTACAGTATTTAGGGTTTCTGACGTGTCTGACGGTGGCGATGATGACGATCGCGATGTTTTTTTTGACATTTGAGATCCGGCGTCGCCGCGCCGACGAGCGTCTGGAACGTCTCGGAGAGCCTCGTTAAAAAAAAAAAAAAAACACACACACAAAAAAACAGTTTGTGAAGTGATGCAGACATTTAGCTTTTGTTTTTATTGCGGGACACAGAACGACTTCCACGAGATCCATACCCAACAGCCCCCCCCCCCCCCCGATATCTCATCAATACAGACATTTATTTAAACATCCATTCATATACGCCGCTTTCTCCATCTGTTTACACTCATGGCAATACACACTAACACCCCCGCCCCCACCACCAGATGCCTTAAACACACATCGGATACATCTAAAAGAGACTCTAAGTGATCCAATAAAAGAATGATTTTTTTAAAGCGCATTTTGGGGACGTGTGTAGCTGCAATTACTCGAGACGGGGGTCCGTGTGTGTACTTTTGTGTGTATTTGTGTGTATTTTGGGGGGGGGGGGCGAATGGATTCAAAGCGGCTGTCGAGTCGAGCTTCCCCACACACACACACAGCGCGTGTTTCGGTGTCGGGGCGAGGCGAGAGGATCGGCCAATAGAAACGCAGCGCTGCTTGGCACCGGGGGGGGGGGTCAAGCCGGGGCCACCTGGCTGGTCGAGAGCGTCGACGTCTGCGTCTTGGAGATGGAGGCGGCGCCGGCGGCGCCCTCCTCCTCGCCGAAGGGATTCCTCCCGCAGCAAACCGTGGTGATCATGCACTTTCTGAACTGGAGACGAGGAAGAAGAGGAACACCAGAAGAAGAAAGAGAAGAAGAAGAATCACAGCGACGCTTTAAGAAGTCATAGTTTAATATAATTAAAATGATAGCGGGACTTCACTTGACACCTGAATTTAAAGCTACGCGGTAAAATTCAAACGTCACAGGATACATCAATACATTTCTGGTTTTATGAACATTTTAAATGTCAAAAGAAGAATAGAATAGAATAGAAATATACTTTATTAATCCCCAAGGGGAAATGTGTGGACGCAGTAGCACCAATAAACTAAACACACAAGAATAAAATATAAATATAAGAAAGAAAGAAAAAGTGACTGTGCATAAACTATACAAGTGAAATATGAAATACAAAATAAAATATATATGTATATACACACAACATATATGCAAATATCTATATATACACACACAACATATATGCAAATATTCTTAGAATATTTTAATTTTAATATCTAAAATAGGCAAGGATTCTTAGATGTCGTAGAAATGTCCAAATAGTCACGTTATGAAAAAGTTAACAAAAAGTGGTGGATCGAAGGCTGTTATAGTAAAAAGTGTCTCGTGTGCGTCAGTAAAACATCGAGTTCTCGGCATCGTGCCGTGTTGCACTCTGACATCCACGATGTCATGTGACATGGAGAGTCACATTCATATGAATCCTTGAGTTCCAGAAATTGATTTTTTAGTGAGGTCGCGGCGCATTCTAGTCGGTTCATCCTTTAAATGCAAGTGGAACGCGTCCGCGGCGTTCCTGAGGGCCGTGAAGGTCGCGGTGACCGTGACCTTTGATTACCAACGTCTAAAATCGACTCACGTTTGAGTCCAAATGTTCATAATAATTCTCTCGCGGCGATTCCCTCGACATCTCATGATAATGTGACAGATGTGAGGTCCCCGGGGACCTTGACCTTTGACCTCCATCATCTATTTAGTTCATCTGTGGGTGCAGTTGGATGGAGAGAAAAGAATTCCACCGAGGGTTTTCCGGAGACTCGGCTTTTAACACAAGAACACATAGTATACAGGGTTCGTACGGTCATGGAAAACCTGGAAAAGTCATGGAATTTTAAAATGGTAATTTCCAGGCCTGGAAAAGTCATGGAAAAAACTTACATCATAAAAGTTTGGGAAAAGTCATGGAAATTTGTTATAATCACGTTAATTTACGCCGGGTTTGAAAAAATGAATATGTTTTTTAAAGAAAAACGCTCAAAATATAAGCCGGCATACGCTCTCAATACGTAACATTTTCTAAATTTTTCATGTTTTTACCGAGATTTCATTTTGTTCATGGAAATTTGGTTTAAAGTCATGGAAAAGTCCTGGAAATCCACCGGTCAAAATGTGTAAGAACCCCGAATATAGTACCTCGTAAACATAAAAAACACCAAAAAGTAATTAAGGTCGTAGAGTAGGCCTTTAAAATGTAAACAAAAGGGATATTCACCTGTCGGTTGAGCAGGATGTAGATGACCGGGTTGTACAGAGCAGAACTCTTGGCGAAGAAGGCCGGCACCGTCATGAACACGGGTCCGAACTCGGCCCCCTGGTTGGCGAAGATGTACCAGGCCACGGTGGCGTAGGGCACCCAGCACACCAGGAAGGCGATCACCATGACGACCACCATGCGCGTCACCTCCCTCTCCGCCCGCTGGGTGGTTTCAGACTCCTGCTGCAGG
>CM070097.1:3020974-3030974 GCA_036178185.1 Liparis tanakae
GTGCATGTGTGTGTATGTGTATATGTATGTGTGTGTGTGTATGTGTGTGCGCGTGTGTACGTGTATATGTGTGTGTGTGTATGTCTGTGTGTGCGTATGTGTGTGTATGTGTATATGTATGTGTATGTGCGTGTGTATGTGTATATGTGCGTATGTGTGTGTGTGTGTGTGCCTGTGTATGTATATGTGTGTGTGTGTATGTGTATATGTATGTGTATGTGTGTGTGTGTATGTATATAAGTGCGTATGTGTGTGTCTGTGTGTGTGTGTGTGTATGTGTGTGTGTGTGTGTGTGTCTCTGTGTGTGTGCCTGTGTATGTATGTGTGTGTGTGTGTGTGTGTGTGTGTGTGTGTGTGTGTGTGTGTGTGTGTGTGTGTGTGTGTACCTTGAAGCAGGTGGGGCACATGGTGATGCTCACGTCGGGCAGCAGCGAGCGGAAGTACTCCCACTGGAGCGGTTTGGGCCATCGCTTGATCAGGACGTCCCTCCTGCTCATGGAGCGCAGCGCCGAGCGGCTCACCTTCACGGCCACGAAGGTGGAGCCCCCCTGCTGTTTGGACACACACACACACACACACACACACACACACACACGTTACGGACCCCTGTCCTCGCGCCCTCGCCCCAGCTGGTGTCGCCCACTTGGCGGAGCGTTACCTCGAAGCTCTTCTTGGCGGTGAACGGGTCCTCCTCCTCGTCCAGACGCAGCGCCTGCAGCTCTGCTCGCGGCGTTAAGAACATTCAGACGTCGCGCTTTTTAAAATGTATTTATTTGCGGTTTCTGTTTACGGGGGGGGGGACGGACTATTGTTTCAAAAATGCCGACCGGCCGTACCCGTCGGTCACATCGGTCGTGGAGCGGACCCCCCCCGGTGCCCTTGAGTGGCAGTCGGCTAATACAGGTTAATCCCCCCCCCCCCCCCCCCCCCACGGCTCTCGGAGGGTTAGTGTCATTAAGATGAGACAGGAGAGCCTCGCTAACCCTATTAGCTCGAGAGCCGAGATGACTTAGCTCCGACAGCTTTAACCCCGCCGGCGCAGAATCGAGGCCAACGCCGACTAAACAGCTTCTTAGAAGCCGGGGGGGGAGGTCAGGTGCCTCATTTTCCAAGATGTGTGCGAGGGCACGGGGATGCGGCCTCTCTCAGGGCCGGCAGGAGGCGGGTAGGTGTGTGTGTGTGAGGGTGTGTGGGGGCGGGGGGGGGGGGGGGGGTGGAGTGAATAATTCATGCGAGCGCCGTCGGGCATCAGCCGTCGGGCATCAGCCGACGGCGGCGGCTGGATCAAAGGATACCGCCGCTGAGGTCCACTTCCTGCCAGCGAGCGTCCCTCTGATCCGCGTGAGGCACTTCCAAGTCGATCAGGGCGACGGCCTCCTCGTCGCTGGTGCCCTCCTCCAGGTAGAACTGCATCAGAGGCAGCACCTCTACACACACACACACACACACACACACACACACACACACACACCGAGGCGTTAATAAAAGGAGCCCCCCCCCCCCCCCCCGTGGCGTGATACGCGCTCCGCGTGTCACCGACCGTACGACGAGGCCGAGTAGATGAACGGCTGCCTGCAGTTGATGCACACGCTGCCCTGGCTGTTGAGCAAGGGGTTGTTGGTGGAGCAGCGGTAGCACATCATGGCCTGGATCAGCTCCTGTAAATTCGGTTTGAAAAAAATGTAATTATTAAATGTAAATTCGGTAAATGGGAAGTTTAGAAATCGAGCGGATTCAAACTCTTTTGTTAAAAATAAAAAATAAATTGACTTAGAAAGAGAAACCTTTTATTTCAGGTATTCAGCATCCGACGGACTAAAGCTAATTAATTAACTTTAGTTTTATAATATCGTTCTACGCAAACTATGGGAAATAATGTGAAGGCCATGGGGAGGGGGGGGGGGGGGTATTATTAGGATGTTTTTTTTATTTTGTTTTGCCTTTGTTATTATTTTTTATTTGTATCATTTCTTTCTTTCTTTACTTTTCGTTTTATTTTCTTCTTCACTGTAAACTGACTGAAAAAATGAAAATACTTTCTTCTTTGATCCCTGTATGTCATGTTGTACATTATCATCAATAAAGTATATCTACAAATGTAAAACACACACACACACCAGGGTGGATTTCCAGGACTTTTCCATGACTTTAAACCAAATTTCCATGACCAAACTAAAATCTCGGTTAATACATGAAAAGTGAGAATATTTAGTATTCAAACAATGTGAATTCCAAAGCATACAGTATACATTTAATGAAACAAATGTATTAGAGACAATATTTTATTTAAAGAATAAACATTTGCTTCCCGAGCTACGGCCATCGAACTTTCCAGTTAAGGTGCGGAAAAAAAAGTGTGCGCCAGTATGAGAGCGTACGCCGTCTTATATTTTGAGTCTTTCTTTCTAAAACATATTCATTATTTCAAACTCGGCGTAAATGAACAAGTGATTATAACAAATTTCCATGACTTTTCCAAAACTTTTGTGATTTAAGTTTTTTCCATGACTTTTCCAGGCCTGGAAATGACCATTTTAAAATTCCATGACTTTTGCAGGTTTTCCATGACCGTACGAACCCTGACACACAGAAAGACACACACACGCAGAGACACAGAAAGACACACACACACACAGAGACACACACACACACACACACACACACCCACACACCTTGCTGTCGTGGAAGGGCTTGGAGCGGACGGTGAGGATGTCCACCTCCAGGGCGTCCAGGAAGCGAGACGGGACGTAGAGCCGCTGCAGCGTCTCGTAGCAGAACCGGGCCAGCTTGAAGGCGCCCAGAACCCGACTCTGCTTGGCCAGCGCGATCCAGGTGTGACTGAGGAGGCGAGCAGGTGAAGGAGAACCAGAGGAGCGGCACTGCGGAGCACTTATTAACGGACGCAGCTCTAGGAGAACACGCGCCTCGGTGTGTGTGTGTGTGTGTGTGTGTGTGTGTGTGTGTGTGTGTGTGTGTGTGTGTGTGTGTGTGTGTGTGTGTGTGTGCGCGTGTGTGTGCTTGAATTTCTGTGTCCGATTTGAGGTATGGAGGACTTAAAGTATAAATAAATAAATAAATACATGCTTAAATAAATGTATAAATAAATACAGCAATAAATAAATGCTTTAAAAAATGTATAAATAAATAAATACAGGAATAAATAAATACATGTTTACATAAATGTATAAATAGATGAATGCAGGAATAAATAAATATAAGCTATACCTACATTTCTGTATTTATTCATGTATTTATTTATCTATTTATGCCTGACATTTATACATTTATTTATTCCTGTATTTATTTATACATATATTTAAGAATTTATTTATCCTTGTATTTATTCATGCATTTATTTATTTTAAGTCCTTCATATTGAGGAGTGGTTACCTGTGTGTATTTACATGGAGACGGGCTGTTCAGAGGGCCCACCGCCCGGAACACCGCTCCTCCACTTTCCTCTCCACTCAGAACCCCCCCCCCCCCACACACACACACACACACACACACACACACACACACACACACACACACACACACTCTCTGTTCCTGCAGTGGAATTTGTTTTCGTTGCAGGTTTTTCTGCGAACATGGGGTTTTATTCTCGGGCTATAAATCTAACTTTAAGGTTTTTGGAGCACCTCCTTTCGGCCGCAGCCGATCCCAGCTGCCCAGCCCCATATTCCTCCTTGAGGGCCTTGTGTGTGTGTGTGTGTGTGTGTGTGTGTGTGTGTGTGTGTGCGTGTGTGTGTATTATTTTAAATTA
This sequence comes from Liparis tanakae, assembly GCA_036178185.1. Taxonomy (NCBI): domain Eukaryota; kingdom Metazoa; phylum Chordata; class Actinopteri; order Perciformes; family Liparidae; genus Liparis; species Liparis tanakae. The sequence continues at coordinate 3,024,741 of CM070097.1, forward strand.
AAGTGCATTTTTTAGTATGTGTATCCGAATGCAAACAGTTTACTAATCACAGCATTTGTTGCGATTACGGAGAATGTGCCTCTTGCTGGCATCTCCTCCTCCTCCTCCTCCTCCTCATCAACCCTTTTCTTTCTCTCAGCAGCAGCGTGGTTTCCTCACTGGCGGTCTACTCTTCTGTTTTCTACCCCCCTCCCCAGACACATTATCATCACCATCTTTGCCCCCACGCTGCTTTCTTTAAAAATAAATGTCTCTCCTACTTTCTCAAATGGAAGGATACACTTGGTAAATGCCTCGCGGTTTGTCCGCGATGATGTTGTTCAGGAGGAACCTGCAGATGTTGAAGAGCGTCTCTGGCATGTGGGAACTGAAGGGCTCATCCTGGAGAGGAGGAGAAGAAGAAAGGGTTGGGAATATTAGTCTTGACTAAAAAATGTGGGCGCTTTAAAGTTTCTCACACAGAAACTATTTGGCTATTTACACACATGCTGCTTGATTTAGCGATGGCTAGCGGGCGGAAAGTCTTTATCCCAGAGATATTTGTGCAGAAGCGGTAATATGAGCAGTAAGCAGGTCTAGGGGTGAGTGAATAGATCACATTTAATCCCGGAGATTGGGAATCGAGGCTTGTGAGAAGCTTATTTTTTACACCGAGTTGACTTTTCTATTTTTTCCAGTTTTCCCTCGCAGCTCGGTCGGGTTTAAGAAAAAAATATATGTACACTACCGTTTAAAAGTTAGGGGTCACCCAGACTATTCCATGTTGTTCCACTATCACTTTTATTTATCAATTTATTTTAAAAATGAATGAATTAATATAAAGTCAAGACATTGACAAGGTTAGAAATTATGATTTTTATTGTTAATATTAATGTTGTTCTTCAAACTTGTCGCTCAAAGGAAGGCCAGTTTTAGAGCTTCTCTCACCAGCATAACTGTTTTCAGCTGTGCTCACATAAAAAAGGTTAAAGCGGGTTTTCTACCCCTCTGCTAGTCTTCTAAGGCGATAACACAATGTACCACGAGGACGCTAGAGATGGGCCTCTACACACCTCTGTAGAGACTTCATTAAAACCAGAGAATAGTCATTACACATTAATTATGTAGAGAGAGTATTTATGACTCATTTAATGTTACCTTTATTGAGAAATAAGGACATTTCTAAGTGACCCCAATCTTTTGAACGGTAGTGTTCACACATTAAGTGTCCGACCCGGCTGCGTATCGCTGCATGCCGTCTGTAACGTGTGAAAAGAGGAGGGGGAAGATAAACGTGGCGGCGCTTGGCTTCCACCAGCTGACGGTTCAAATCGTTAGCGCCCGCCCGCCAGAGTTAAGGTGAGATTACGGAGGGTTTCCTGCTCTGGTCTGGATCACAGCGATGCCTCTCTCCGATTGCAGGGGTGTGAGCCGGAGCCCAGCGGGGGGGGGGGGGGGGGGGCTGAAACAACAAACCGAGCACACTGACACAGGCCAGGTTCCCTCCGCTGAGTGCTCATAACCAGAGAGTGCTGGTTTGTAAGTGGGTTAAAGGGGCTGGTGGGCGACCCGCTGGTGAAGTGGTCATCACGATCAATCCGGAGGCTGATTGCCACGGCGATAGGGATTGGGGGGGCGGGGGGGGGTAGGAGGTTTCAGGAAGTGGACCATTCTTGGCTGTAGTTGCACGAAGGGCGTGGTCAAAGCTGCGACCGCAATGGTCGTCGGAGAATTCTCAACTTTTTTGCTAATAGCGCTGAACAGCGTCGAATAACGTTGAATAGCGCTGAATAACATTGAATAGCATTAAATAACGTTGAATAGCGCTGAATAACGTTAATTTTCTTTGAATAACATTGAATAGCGTTGAATAACGTTAAATAACGTTGAATAATGTTGAATAACGTTGAATAACGTTAAATTTTTTTGAATAACGTTAAAAAACATTGAATAACGTTGAATGACGTTGAATGACGTTGAATATCGGCGGTTTCTTGACTTTAATCGGTTAAGTCTGAAACTTTACGTCCTCGACTGTCGTTTGTTCGCTATACCCAACAAACTTTGTGTGCACATTTCGGTATTTTCTATACACTAAATCAATTTGACATAATCTCGCCGAGCCAGGCCTCCTCCTCCTCCTCCTCCTCCTCCTCCTCGTCGAAAGCCACGGCGGTCTCGAGGAAAGTGCGAGTACGAAAAAAAAAAGGTTGATTAGAAAATGGGCAGCGAGGCGGCGGCTGTCAGCGTGTATGTTAAAAAATAAATAAATACAATTTGAAAAGAAGAAAAAAAAGAAATCTAAATTTGGAACCCAAAGCAGAAAACCTGAAGCACAGAGCAGGGACCCTCTTTCCAGGGCTTTCAAACTGACAGCCAATCACAGGGCGGGCCGCCTCTCCTTCTCCCCCCTCCCCCCCCCCCCCCCCCCCCCCCCACACACACACACACACAGGTCGGTCTGGTCTGGCTAAGTGAGATTAGGGCTGACAGTGTGGCGCTCTCACCGTGTGGCGCTCTCACCGCGTGGCGCTCTCACCGCGTGGCGCTCTCACCGTGTGGCGCTCTCACCGTGTGGCGCTCTCACCGTGTGGCGCTCTCACCGTGTAGCGCTGGATGGAGTGGTAGACGTGGTAGAGCTCCGCGAGGCGCTGGAAGCGCTCGAACTTCTGCAGCATTTGGTCCCTCTGCTCGTCGCTTTCTGCGGACGAAGCCGAGAGGATGAGGAGGGAACTGCGGGAGCGTTTCGGGGGGGAAACTATGAGAAGAGGTGAAGGGATTGGGGTCTCACCCCGGGCGATGTCCAGACACTGCATGGACACCATCCAGTAGTAGTAGCCGGCGTCGTTGAAGCGGTTCTCCTCCACCGCGTTGTGGGTCAGCTGCTCCAGGACTCGCACGGCGTCGGTCTGTCGGCCCGCCTTGTGAAACGCTGCGGAGTGAAAACAACAAGAAGAAGAACAACAACAACAATAACGAGAAGAAGAAGAACAAGAAGAAGGTTGGAAGAACAAGAAGAACAAGGAAGAACAAGGAAGAAGACGAAGAACAAGAAGAACAAGAACAACAAGACAAAAGGAAAAAGACAAAGAAGGAGAAATAAGAACGAAAAGACAAAAACAAAGAAGAGAAATAAGGAAGAGCAAGGGCAAGAAGGGAGAAGAAAAAGAAGGAAGAACAAGAAGGAAGAAGAACAAGAACGAAGAGGAAGAAGAAGAAGAAAAAGAAGGAAGAACAAGAAGGAAGAAGGACAAGAAGAAGGAAGAGGAAGAAAAAGAAGGAAGAACAAGAAGGAAGAAGGACAAGAAGAAGGAAGAAAAAGAACAAGGAAGAGCAAGAATGAAGAACAAGAACGAAGAGGAAGAAGAACAAGGAATAACAAGGAAGAACATGAAGATGAAGGAAGACGAAGAAGGAGAACCAAGAAGAACAAGAACAAGATGGAAGAACAAGAAGGAAAATGAAGAAGAACAAGAAGGAAGAGGAAGAAGAACAAGGAAGAGGAACAAGAAGGAAGAAGAACAAGAACGGAGAGGAAGAAAAAGGAAGAACAATAAGAAGAAGGAAGAGGAGGAACAAGAACAAGGAAGAAGAAAAACAAGAAAGAAGGAAGAAGAAGAACAACAACAACAACAACAACAAGGAAGAGGAGGAACAATAACAAGGAAGAAGAAAAACAAGAAAGAAGGAAGAAGAAGAACAACAACAACAACAACAACAAGGAAGAGGAGGAACAATAACAAGGAAGAAGAAAAACAAGAAAGAAGGAAGAAGAACAAGAACAACAACAAGAAGGAAGAGGAGGAACAATAACAAGGAAGAAGAAAAACAAGAAAGAAGGAACAAGAACAAGAACAAGAACAAGAAGAACAAGAGCTGATTAATGGATTGTTTATGATTAAAGTTCAAAGTTGACGATCTAAAGACGTCTTTGTGGGTTTTTGGCGTCACTTTGCTGCCAATTTGTCGCGGTGGTGTTGCTACATTCCCAGATGTTGTTACGCAACACTCAGCGAGCGCCCGGCTCTAAAGGCTTAAAAAACCCGAAAACACAAAACAGAACCGCCCGACGTGAACATCACAGATCTGATGCCTCAGGACAGAACACAAAGCACAGCAGACAGACTGTGAGGAGAGAAATATTCTACAGGCGCATCTGGAAAGCATCGCAGAGATCATCTGGGCTTCCTGACACAAGCTGATTATTTGACTACAGAATCTCACACACACACACACACACACACACACACACACATTCTTTGTTGCTGTGTAATAACTAACAAGCCATTTCCAAAAGTGTATCAGTCTACCTAACGGGGTAAAAACAGCATTCAGCTGATGTTGGTTAATGGGAGGAAGTAAGCCCCCCCCCCCCTCTCCTCCATCGCCCCCCCCCCCCCCTCACAAAAACAGAAAAAGTGTGCGAGTGTTTTTTATTGAGTGCCGCGTTTACTTTGCAGATCAAACACGAGATCGTGGTCGAGATGTAGATGCAGATTTGTGCGAGAATTATTATTTATTTATTTTTATGAATGAAACTGAGAACGACTGTTAAAAGTTCCGTAATGAGAACGTAGTGGGTGAGCCTCGAGGCGATTACACACACACACACACACACACACACACACACACACACACACACACACACACACTGCAGCAGAGCCAATAAAACGTTGTTTAGCTTCCAGCCTCCAGAAACATGAACCCAGACCCTATTCCGTCTCAATAACGACTTTATTGAGACGGACGGGAGGCGGACTGGAATCTCCAGACGCCATTTACAGTTTATTCCAGTAACAAAATACTGCGTCACTAAAATACACACAATCAGCAAAAAAAAAACATGGCCGCCGCGTCCAGAAGCCTGGGTTCCACGTGGGAACGCTTTTCCTGCCGTGCGCCTTTAAATGTTCCCGTGACGTCATCATTTCGGGAGTGGGAAGTGAACGCTGGAGGATCCCCAACAGGATGGAACTTTTTTTTTTTTTTTTTTTAAGGTGAAAGTTCTCTGATTCTGGCATGAGGTCAAAGGTCAGGGATGTCGTACGTTTTACGGATTGTAAAGCCCTCAGAGGCAAATTTGTAATTTCTGATTTTGGGCTACGCAACATAAACTGCATTGAAAGCGTGTGAATGTGTGTGTTTTAAAAAATATATATATATATATATGGTTTATTTAATAAGGGACAGTGCACATAGATAAAAACATTTCTGTAAATGTGCCAGAGTTAGCCAAGAGGCTATTTTTCATCTGCAGTGTGTGTGTGTGTGTGCGTGTGCGTGTGTGTGTGTGTGTGTGCACGCTCACCTTTCTGCGCCTCCTCAAAGCGGTCGTTCTCCGCCAGCCACTGGGCGTAGGGCACGTAGACGTCGTTCCTCAGCTCGGGGTGCTTCTCCAGCAGCGACAAGGCCTGAGCGCCGGGAAGGCCGGGCGAGAGAGAGAGAGAGAGAGAGCAGAAAGGAGAGAGGGTGGTTGGCGTCGCTAACGAGTCCGATGTATGAGCCGAATGGATTTCACGCTCGATTACGAAGTGCGCGCTGAACGACAGGATGTGAGGAGCTGCTGACGCACGCCGGCCCGCCGCTGTGACCGAGTGGTCTGCGCGTCCTGGCGTGGAATCTGAGCCAAGAAACACACACGGCAGTCATAGCGTACGGCGAGAGAGAGTGTGTGTGTGTGTGTGTGTGTGTGTGTGTGTGTGTGTGTGTGTGTGTGTGTGTGTGTGTGTGCAGGGTTCATACACATGTTGACCGATTGATTGCCAAGACTTTAAACTATATTTTTGTGAGACAATAGTTTGATTGATTTGAATAGTACACAGTTTGATTAAATGAACATATGAATGAAACACGACTTTTTCAAAACTTTTTTTGTTGTGTGTGTGTGTGTGTTGGTGTGTGTGTGCGCTTCTCACTCGGTAATCATCATGTGGGTATGGATTCAGAGAAATCCAAAGCTGGATGATTAGCTCTGTAGTGTGAGCTTCTGTGTGTGTTTGTGTGTGTTTGTGTGTGTGTGTGTGTGTGTTTGTGTGTGTACGTGTGTGTGTGTGTGGGGTTCATACACTTGTTGACCGATGGATTTCCAAGACTTTAAACTATATTTTTGTGAGACAATAGTTTGATTAAATGAACATGTGAATAAAACCTTGACTTTTTCAAAACTTTTTCACCGTATGAACCCTGTGTGTGTGTGTGTGTGTGTGTGTGTGTCTGTGTGCGTGTGTGTGTGTGCAGGGTTCATACACAGGTTGA